>JAAAKG020107880.1:0-15594 GCA_010014905.2 Druon quercuslanigerum | reverse complement strand
TCTTGCAAGAGATTCATATACAGCGCCAAGTATATGACTGACCAATACGGAATCAGGTCTTCGCATTTCTGCGTTACGTGTTTCGAGATGGTGTGAGATATTTCGATAGTCGATACGAATGATCTTTTTAGTATAGGAAAAAAAAGGAGGAGAAGGCATATAACCTTCTCTGATGAGAATGTAAAAATTGACTACTTTTCTTGAAGCAATTGAATTTAATTGCTAAACAATAACAGGCGTACGTACCGAGATAAGGAAATACTGAACAATAAGAGACATATTGCAAGTGATTCGAAAAGTAGATGTTTCTTCGTCTTCCCTATGATTAGGCGCAATTGTTTAATTAAGAATTGTTTAAATATTTTCGAATGAATTTAAATAAACCAATATTACTCTTAGCATTAGATAATTGTGTCAGTAATGGCAGAAAAGAATAATTTTTCACGATTCACGGTAAAGGCAATTTTTTAAACAGATGAAATTTTTTTCAAAAATTGATAAATATTTTTAAGAAAAAAATATTATTGTCAACTTCCGTTCATTTTGTCATTAGTTCCAGAAAATAATAACTTTTCATGCTTTGCAGGAAAAAAATAAAAAATAATTGTTTGAAAAAATAAAAATTGCTTCGATAATTAACAAATATCCTTAAAAATAGACTACTTACAATAATCGTTTATTGCATCGTAAATTTAATTAAAAAGCAACTTTTTACGATTTAAAGGAGAAAAAAAAATTGTTCATAAAGGAAAATTGTTTAAATAATTACTAAATATGTTAAACAAGAAGTACTGCTCTTGACATTCATCAGCTTTACGTATGATCTCATTTATCCTGAAAGATAATAATTTCACGATTTACAGGGGGATAAACGGTTTTTAATAATAACTATTATTTAAAAAATTCAAAATGATTAGAAAAATACTTGGAAACTCTTCAATTATCTATTCAAAGTTACTTGCAGAAAAAGTAAAAACAATGCCGTCTTTATCATAAATTTGATAAAAAACTGCTATTTTGCATTTTTGGGAGCATTTTACGGTCACAATAAAAGGGAATAGGGGGACAAAATTGAATGCTATTGGGTGGACATTATTTCTCTAATATTCCTTAGGAGGTGACTTTACTTCAATACACACAAATTTCATAACAAGTACTTGTTGTTTCCACTTTTTCGAAAACCGAGCTCTTCTCATTCAAACCTCCATGTTAATTTCAAGAGCCCATCGAATTTTTGGACAACCCTATTTGCCACGCAGTATTACTCCTATAGGACAAAAGTAAAAAAAAAAATCAAATTATATATAACGCGAGGTGAAATGGTCAATTTTATATTTTCGAAAAGTTTGTATAGTTAAAAATTAATTTAGCAAAGTTGAACCCAAACAGCACTAAATTACTAAATTAATCAAAACATAAAACATGTTTATTAGAGAAAGAATGGTTCAGGTTACCCCTCAACATATAGCTACAATATAACCCAGATTAAAAAGAATTTACATTACAGGAAAAATAATCAAAGAAAATAAGAAATTGTTCTAAGAAAAGTAACAAAATTATATAGAAAATACAAATGCTGAAAAATTAAAAAAATCTCTCTTAAATTTGACTAATTAAGATAAAGAGGGGATAACAAAGCTATTAATTTAAAAAGGGACCTGTTAAGATACAAATAATTGGATAGAGTTATTAAATGGTCAAAGAAAATTTCTTGTGCTTTAAAATAAAAATAATTCTTTTATATAATAATTATTTTCGCACGAAATATATGGATTATATTAGAGTTAATTAATTTTTGATTAATATCTATCGAAATATTTTCTGTTAAGGTATAATAATTTTCCAAACGTTTAGTTTATCCTATAAATAATCCCTAATGAGGAGATCAAAATTAGCCTCGAAACATGTTGGTTCCCTAGAATTATAAAAAGGACAGAGAACGGAAAAATTTGGAGTTTGGTGTTGGTTTACTTTTTCCCTTTTTCTCTCTCTCTTTTTCTATTTGGTTATTTTTGTTTCTAATGAGCCGTAAAGTGAGTTAGTTTGGAATGATGTTTTTTAATGGTGAATCTTTTTCGTGCTTATTGTGCATAAAATTATTCGTGATAAAATACATTAATGTTCAATCTTAAATAAAAATTTTTTAAATGAAGACACTAATCTCATGATTCGTTCCAATCTGCAGGGTTTGCTTATGAATGTTTCAAGAGTTCTTTTAATTGGATTCTGAATATTTTACCTTAATTTCTTAAAAGAAGAATTTTTATTTGAATTTTTGAAAAAAGAGTGAATTTTGATATTAGTAATTTTAAAAATGTAATCTTCACAGATTGGTTCAGAATCAACCACAAATATATTTTGTGTGGCTGGAAATTTTCTCTCGAAAATCTCATTGTCAAAAATTGTATATTTTTGTACTTTTAAAATTAATTTATATGTACAGTGACTATTAGCAGCTTTTGAAGTTGAATTACTCATATCTTTATAGCAAAAAAAATGGAACTGAAGTCAAACATACATTTAACAACGTCGGAGGTGTTTAGTGAATTAGAAAGTTTGAAAGGTATAAATGATGCTAAGCGGAGATCTATATTGAACCTTCAACAACAAATATATAATACTGTCCAGAAGAAAAAGGAAGTCACATCTCAGTTTGATGAATATCGATCAGAGGCACACGAAATTATCAGAGGTGCAAAAACTAGTGTCTCCGAGAAAACGAAAATTCTGAAAGAGTATCAAGAAAAGGCCGAACAGCTTAGTCATGAAGTTAGTATAATAAGGGGTGAATTACTTTTGTCTGAAAATTTTGCGAAGCGTCTAGAAAACAAAAAGGACATAAGTGAAAAAAAACTGAATGATTTCTCAGGTCAAACTGAGACGGAATTTTTGGAAAAATCGAAATATGATGAACTCGAAAGGAAATATGGCCTCAACATACAGGTATTGATTTGTTGTAATTGCCTGAAAACTCAATGTTAATAATAATATTATGATTTTCCTTATAGAAAAAGGAACAAGTAAAAACTGCTCTTGAAGATTTAAAAAATAAAAGGACAGATTTGGAAGAAGTTTTACGAAATAAATTTCAAATGGTGGACCAGTTAAATACAGAGATTTCCAGTCTTCAAATAGGTAAATTCGATTTAAAAAAAAACTGACAATATTCTAGTGTTATACAATATAGAAAAATATAATATACATATCAGGGGTTTTCAAAAGAAAACTAATTCGGAATCTCAATTTGAATTTTCGATTTTTGTATTCTTTTTTTTTAATAAAAATGAATCGCGTTAAAAGAGAAATGAATCTGATAATATTTAGAAGCCCCGCATCGGGAATTTGTCTGTTTTCACAGAAAAGTTATTTTTCTCAAAAATTGCAGATCATAACGTAAAACTATACACAAAATTTAAAGGTTGCGCCTCATAAAAATGACTTTTTTCTATTTGCCCGTTAATTAAGCGTTATTTTTTTTATATTTTGTTATTCATAATTATATTATTATTTTTTAAATATTATTTAGCGTTAATTGTCTTTTTCACTTGGGGATTTTTAATACCAATTTTTTAAAAGTAATAATTTTACATGTTTATATGAATTGTTTTCTAAGAAAATACATAAATAATTTATATGTGTATTAAAGACACCTCGGCGAGTGAAATAGATGATTAATGCATCTTGATAATAATTGAAGCGGCGAAAGCTAACCGTGTTAAGTGCAATCAACCTAATTTTACAGGTGAAGTAAGAAAACCTTGCCAAATGAACAAATTTACAATCGAATGAGTATTTTTTTAATGAACTGTGGATGAATCAGTTTAGTGATGGTTTTGAGAAATTACATGTCATATTATATGAAGAATTTCAGCTATTGTTAGTAATTTTGATGAAAATGCTAGTATCCGTCTTGTCTTAGGTGTTGAAAGAAAACACTTAAAATAATTTATGAAAAATTCAAAAAGCTTAGGAGATGTTCGAAATTGAACATTTTAAAAGAAGTTTTGAAGACGAATTTTTTGAAAATAAAAAAATGGCTCACTATGCCACGGCGTACATTCTTAACTTTTTCTCTAAACGTAAGAGGTTTATTTCTCGTTTGACATGATTAATTGTTGTATGAAAAGGAATCGAAAATATTAATAAAGTTTCGTACTTGTTTTCTTTTTAAACATTCCTAATACACATAGAATTAATAAAAACACATTTTAATATTTATCATGAGAAAACTAAATTTTCTAGAAAATCAGCAACAACAAACCGCAGTTGTAAATATCTTCACAGAATTGAACGATTTTGTTTCTCAAAAAAAGAATGAACTCCAAGTTCTAACAAAAAAACTTTCAGTTGAGAAAGTTGAAACATCTGCTATGAATCCCAGCCTAGCAGTCATACGTGAGGTGAATTTCATACTATTTTTATTGTATCGAATCAGAAAAAAATATGTCTATCATATGTGATTTTGAATTTCTGATTGATTATATTTTAAGTAAGCTAAACAATATTATTGTTCATGTCACATATTTGTATTTTTAGGAAGATTTGCAAAAATTGCCAAAGTTGACCTGCGATATGTGTGGTCAGCAATGTCGAACAAAACAGGAGATGATTTTTCACATGAAGAGTTTTCACATGAAAAGCAGATTCAAGTGTAACATATGTTTCAAAACTTTCGCCTTCCAGCATAATTGTTATGCGCACATTAAAAAGAAGCATGCACGGATTAGGTGGGTTTTTCGCACTTCACCTAAATCCATCATTTTCACACTTCTAAATTATCAATTTTTAATCGCTGTGCTTATATTTTATTAGGGATTTCAAACGCTTTGCAAGAAGAATTTCCCGAAAGAAGAAAAAGGTAAATTTTATATTATTTTTATATATGACTGATGATAGTTAGAAACGTTCTATTCAAAAGTGATTATAATATGGTAGAAAATATTCTGCAATATTCGAAATTGTATAAGAACTAAAGCAAACATTTTAAGATAATGTATTATTGCTTTGAATAGTTGAAAATATTTTATTATTCTTTGAATTCTAAAATATTTCTGAATGATCCCAAATATTCTGGAATTTTTTATTTAAATATTAGATATTATTCGATATTCGAACGGTGTTCGTGCATTTCCACAAGTAACTTGTTTTCCATTTGTTCCTCATGAAGTTCTGTACAAAACATACGAAGTTAAGTGTACAATATGGAATCAGAAACCTGTTTCACATTGCATAACTGAAAATTCGAAACCTCCAAATGATTTGAGAGAAGATAGAAATGTTTGAATTAATTATTGTTTGCTTAATTGCTATGCTTTCAAGAATGCTCATTTTTCTTACACTTCTGAAGGCCTTAACCTAATCCGTAGAAGATAATTCATTTTTAGCACGTGGGTCACTCAATTGCTTCTTTGAAAATTTAAAATGTTTTTAAGTCAAAATTCTTTCAATTCCCAATGTTCTTTATTTTAAATTGTTTATGCCTTAAAAACAGTGTTTTTTTTTTTAAATATGCGAATTAAAATTAAGCAACTTGAGGACTTTAAAACCTAAATATTAGTGAAAATAAGATATCTGACTGTTATTTTATTCTTTTAGTATACGTATAAGACAAACAAAATTAAAAAATTTATGTGTGAAAAAAAATCAATTATAAAGAGCGTAAAGGGTGAAAATGATGCGACAAAATAGAAAAATAAGTACATTACATTTTTGAAATGCCATGTAATACATCATGATTAGTTTCCGCTAATAGAGAATGGAGTTTCTCATTTATAATGTATAATATATTTTAATTTTTATTCTTAGCATTTTTTTCATTAGTTCAGATAAAATTATAAGTTTCTTGAGTTATTTCAAAATGTTTGGAGTATGCAAAAATCTCGAAGCTTAATCGGTTCAACTCATGTTTGATTCAAGTTCGTATTCGAACTTTCCTAAAAGTTGGTAGGGTTTGGGTACCTAAACGGTTTCGAGTTCTTCAAAGATTTTAAATAAAAAATTTTGAGTTTTCGAATTTTTGCCAACAACTTATCTTCAGCTATACGAAAGCCCACTGGTCATTTATTTAATTTTTTAAAACCTTGGTCGTAATCTTGGATCCCAAATTGTTTTATCAGCAACCCGAAATCTCCCGTGTTTTCAACTTTGAGGTGACACCGTGTATTTCGAAACTGTTCCGAGTGCTAGAATATTCGAGTCAGCTCGAACTCGAGTTGACTCGACTTGACTCGACTCGACTCGACTTTAAAAAAGGCGGCTTATCTCGACTCGAAGTTTCGAGATTTTTGCACACCAATAATTGTTATAATCTGTCGTATACCAATAAATTGTCACAATGGCAGAAAATGTCTCGAAACAATAAGATGCGAAAGGCAACCGGAAATATAGCCAATTTAGAAGAATCATCAAATCAAGAGAAATTTCTACTCTTTAAATCTAAATTAAGAGTGCGATTAAACATTTTGTAATTGCTGAGAATTTACAAAAAATATTTACTTGTGCAATAGAATTTTTTGGGAGCCAAAAGTCCAAGATTCGTCGTTGGACCTTACAACAAAGGTTAAAGGGTTAAGAAAAATGTTAAAGCTTAACGACGAATCTCGGACTTTTGCCTCCAAAAAAATGTTACTGCACGCTTAAGTATTTTGTATTAATACTCAGCAATCGCAAAATATTTAATCGTGCCCTCAATTCAGATTTGTGGGGTAGTATTTACTCTTGATTTTGTGGTTCTTCCAAATTTTTAAGATTATTTTGTTGGATTAGCTAAGAGTTGAACTCAAAATTTCAAAATGTTCATTTTGTTAAAAGAAAAATCGTAGGCTCAATTTTTGCATAGATATTCATATTTGAAGTGGACTATGAATTTTCAAACGGTAAAACGAAATGGACCTAAACTTTCTGTCGGTAGTGTAAATTATAAAATTTTGTATCTGAGTGTTCTACAATTGTATTTCATATTTCCGGGTATTCTGAGATTTAATTAATCATTCTTCAGTTCTAACATTCTATGCAATTTTTAGAATGTTCATGAATTTTCTGTAATTTTCTATAACATTGTGGATTTGCGGAATGTTCTAGATTATTCTAAACATTTTTTACCTTATTTTTTCTAAAATTATACTATAGATAATGATGCTGCTATCATTTGCCATATTTAATCTCAAGGCCGCCTTCGTAGCCACGGCCTTGATGGTGAGATGGAGGGGCTCTAAATCTATAAGTGCCCCCAGAGCCATCGCGGGTGTCGACTTCGAGGCGCCAGTGACCATCGCTGCGTAGGTAGCAGGATCGCTGTATAGATCCACATAAGTGTCTCCGGTTTCAAGCCCCAGCTTTTCCATGCGGCTCTAATAGAGAGCCAAAGAGTCGCTACCAGGTGCTGTTTTCATGACAGCTTCTTATCTAGGAATACTCCTAGATATTTGGCTTGTCCTTTGATTTCCAGTTGTTGTTCTGCCAGTTTCAGTGCACTCCTGGTTCTCCACATACCTCCTTGTGAATACAACTGCGTCCACACTGCTCGGATTGACTGATAGTGCAGTCTTCTTGCACCAAGAATCTACTATTATTAGTGCTTGCTGCATTATTCCGAAGAGCACATCCAGATGTTGACCGCGCACGATAACCAATATATAGCCCGCATAGCTATAACGTAGTGGCCTTGACTCGACTTTGAGTATCCCCCGCTGGGTAATTTCAGAGTGCCGAGAATAGCGTCAGGATTTCGAGAAAGCAGCTTATCCAGTCTAGCCGCCTCTGCTCCTTTCTCGATATCTGTGCAAAAGTTGGTCCAGCTTTCATGGTTTGCCATAAGTATTGCACTCCTTTATTCATCTCTCATTGCACTGAATGAGGTCCAATTGTCCCCCGTTTTTCCCGTACTGCCACGTCTGAACCTCTCTCTGGTTTCCCTACGAAGCTCTTCGAGTTTCTCATTCCACCAGTGTGTATCTCCAGCCTTTCGGACTTTTGAAGCTCGACAGTTACTTTCATAAGTAGATTTTATAGCTTTCGTGAAAGTCTCGGCCGCCATCTCCAGAGTGTCCACATCACTAATTGACCTGGGCACCTCGATTACGCTTCTTAGTTCCGTAAACAACTGAGCCCAGGCCGTTCCTCTTGGATATCTGGCCCATTTAGGGCCAGAAACGGGCACAATGGATTCCAACTCAATCTCTATCTGTGAGTGATGTGAGAGAGTGCGTTCACCTGAGAATCTCCACTTCTTGATATTATCTGTAAAATTACCTGTACAGTGAATGATGTCAATGACTTCCTCCCTGATAGAGTAACGAAACGTCGGGGTGTTCCCCGTATTAAGAATATCAAAATCAGTAGTAATTAGGTATTCCACAAGGTCGTTACCTCTTGGGTTGACGTCCGTGCTATCCCACAGAAGAGGATGACTCCTTCCCTTGTAGTATTCCACCAGTGTACGTACCTCCACTGGTGGAATGGTATCGCTGTCATATGGAAAGTAAGCTGATCCCATGACTAGCCTTCCTATGCCTTTTAGATCCGTGGCTATGACCATCAATCTCTGGAACACAGATCAAGCAGCGGGACGACGTTGATTTCACTCGCCAGTATGCAAGCCCTAGGATTGGCCGTCTTGAGATCCCTGTAACAAAAAGTAGCCCCCCCCCCTAAGGGCACTTCGTACTAACCAGGTTCATGGATATGCGAGATGCCTGTGTGGCTCGCAGTCATGCCTCTCTGGAAAACTGCAGAGGCGCCTTTGCTGTGGTGCAAGCTAATTTGGGTCATGCTTAAACCGGGGGCAGTCATTTAGGTCTACTTCTGATCTCCCTGTACGACGACAGGCTCCTCCTGCACCTGGCTGGCAACTTTAAAATTGACCTCTCCAAAGTGGTAGAAGGGCCTGTAATTGAGGACCGCAAGAGCCCGTGTCTGAGACTCAGGAATTTGCACAAGCAGGAGGTGTTTGGTTCCTCCTCCCGCTGTGTCCTCTTCCTGAAGCCTATCGTGCCACCACAGACGGGTGCTTCAGTTCCCCCGGGAACTACGCCGTACCTTTCACCATCTTCTGGAGCAACTCAACTCCGCCCACCTTAAGAGATGCGCCTTCCCAAGGCTTTGTCTCGACCACAACTTTGTGTAGCCAAGCTTTAGCCGCTGGGTCGGCTGCCACAAATACAAAGACCCCACCCCTACAGAAGGAGGTCCTGATTTTCGGCCATTGATATGGGGTCACTCTTTCGAGCGCCCTCCAGGTAGCTTTCCTGAAAAGCTTAATCTGCACTGTAATGAGGAACGAGTCTGGGTAGCTCGTATCTGTCACCACCATTGTGAAGGGGTCAGCTCTCTGAGCGGCCGTCAGTCCAACCCCCTACTACTTCCTATTCGTCGGTTGTTGGGCCGCCTTGTGCCTCTTCACAGACTTAGCCCCCCCCTCATGGGGTGCTATCAGAGCCCCTTCCTCGCTTCTGAACCTCAATGCTGGTTATCGGCGCTGTATTTCTCGATGTGCCAGATACCGCAGCTGCTCTACTAGCCCGCTGCGCTTGCCTCTTCAGTCTCCTTTTCTGGGAACTGTTGGTGCGTTTTTTATTTTGGGACTGATTGGCCGCTCCCATAGCCTCACTCAAAAGTACCGTCAATCCCTCAGCTCTTGGGAGAGCTGGGAGCCCAGTCGCCGCCTAGGTTTGACATGCGGGAGAGACAGATTCGGAGGAAAGGGTTATGTTAGACCCGATAGGGGCAGGAGCGGAAAGCGTAGGACTACCCCGGAAAGCGAGTTCCCCGCTATCCGCTCCTGCCCCTCGCTATCACTATGCTACCGTGTTTCTGTATAGCTCGCGCGCGACTTACAAGCGAGAAAATACACTCCATTTACAATTACAAAAAACCACAACAAAAAGGACATTTTCGGGCAAAAGCGAGCTGAACAGACAGTATAATTGCCTTTAGATTATGTTTTTAAAATATGGCGTTCAGCAACTCAACCGTTTAGATTTAGTTTGCCCCTAGAGAATTTGACAACTTTTTGAAGCCCCTTAAGGCCAGCTTGAATGTTGTCTATAAATTCACTAAATTGCAGCGAAGTTAAAAGAGCTGGCTGAATCCATTATCAGGTAGGGGGTTCTAAACTTAGAATCGCATAATCTCTCGGGGAGGAAATATTTTCGTTTTTTAGCGAAAATTAGGCGACACGTATTATTCCGATTAGCAAAAAAAAAATTCTAAAAAGTTATGCGTATTTGATTTTCGTGCTTTTTAAAAAACAAACACATTTTTGTCTGTAATTGAATATAACTCTTGAACCAATTAATATATTTTATACGTTTCCTTTCTGTTTTTAATAGCTTTCATTATAATGTTTAAAATTCGCTAGAAAATTGTGAAAAGGGTTTAATTGAATAAAGGGCAGTTTTTCTGAAAAAAATTAAAAATCTATTCTCTCAAAGAGTCCACATTTTAATTTTTTTTCCGATTTTGTTAAACTTGTACTAGGATAATGAAGAGATCTTGTAAGTTTAATGCTTACTAAATAACTTTTGTAGCCAGGAGACTTATATTTTCTTACAATCGAATTTTCTACTTTTTCTTGGAAACAATGACAGATACGAAAAAATGTTCAGATAAAAGTTTGCACTGCTAAAATATCTTTCATGCTTCACGAGAAAAATTCAAAAATTACATTTTGAGGAAAAACAAATTTTCCTGGTCTCGAAAATGATTGAGCCCGCATGATGCTACTAAGATGCTGTTCTTCTATTACGAGAAACGTTTTAAAAATATTTAGAAGAATGAAAAAGGTGAAGTTTGCCAGAAAAAATATTTTTTTATGTTTTCAACTTCTTAAAGAAAAAAATATAAAAGATTTTCTTGAAAATTCCCCGTTTTTTATTCTTCTAAATATTTAAAAAAAGTTTCTACTAATAGAATAACATTATCTTAGCAGCATCATGTAGACTAAACCATTTTGGAGACCGGGACAATTTTTTTCCATAAAAATGTAATTGTTTAATTTTTCTCGAAAACTATAAAAATATCGTAAAAGAACAAGAGACATATTTTATATAACTTTCTTAGGCATTAAAACTTTTATTTCAACTTTTTTCGCATCTGTCATAGTTTCCAAGAGAAAGCAGAAAATTTTATTGTATGAAAAAACAATTCTCCTGGCTACAAAAGTAATTTTTAGCAAGCATCAAGCTTACAAGATATCTTCATTATCCTAGTACAAGTTTAAAAGAAATTGGCAAAAGAATTTAAAGTTTGGTTTTTTTGAAAATCGATTTTTAATTTTTTCATGAAAACTGTTGCCATTTCGTTAAATGTCAACCCTTTTATAATTTTCCGGCAGATTTTGAAAATGCAGAAAGAAAGAAAATGCGTAGAACCTTGCCTGATTTGAAATGGGTTTCGTCAGCTGCTAATTTCAAGTTCAGCGATCTCGCTTTTATGTAAATTTATAAGGTATATTATATCAAATAAGAATTTCATGAAAATAATTTTGTTGAAGTCTTTATTTTGCTCTGACATAAATGTTTAGAAGTATAAAAAAGCTACTTTTCATCAAATTTACCATATTCACATCGAATTAGTAGCTATAATCCAAACGCTATATGTAAATTTACATTTACAGTATGTAAACAATTTCATATATAGAAATCCAAAAAATTGTTTTACCTTTCTTCGACCGTCATGAACTTCTCATGAAAGTTTTAGCAATTCGCCCAATATATTCGGTCTTACGGTCATTCAAAATTAAATCAAATTCTTCCAATCTTGTAAGAGATATATTTATTTTTTCCTTCAATAATTCTGTACGTACGTTTCGACCACACTGCGGGTCTTTCTCAAGAGTCAAAGAATTCTATAGTTTGAAAGGAATTCGAAGTCATAAAAATTATCTTGTCTTAAAGATGTTATGTTTACAAATATAAAATAATAAATAATAAAATAATTATAGTCATACCTGAGTTAAAATAATTTTAATTGAAGCCACAAGATGTTGTAGAGGCTTCAAAATTTTATAAAAGTGTCACATTATAAGTGGTATGATGTTTACAGGCGGACGATACAAAGTAAACTGAACTGAAGGATAATACTTTTAGAGGTGACAAGGAGATAATAAATTATTAATTGAATTGCTAATAAAATTCAATTTTGAAGTTAATTCATAAAGCATTGGTAAATTTGATTAATATTCATTATTTCAGTTTTTAAATTTTTTGAATTTTTGATTTATTTATTGATATAAATTGATTTGATAATTCGTCTTTTACAAGTATTGTTTTTCCTAGCCAAAATTTGTATGTGATCGAAATAAAAAAAATGATTAAATTTCCATGAATGTTGTGACAATCCTGTATTTAAATTGCCAATATTTCAATCTCTTTCATGTTCATATATTCTGCTTTTTAATCTCCTGTCAGTTTCACCAATATAAAGTTTATTACAGTTAGTACATTTGATTTGATAAACAATATTAGACGTATTTTCAATATTTTCAGAATCTTTTTTATTGGGTAATAATATTTCTAAAGTGTGCGGTCATTTTTGAAAAAAAATATTTATATTGAATTTTTTCAAGAATCTTCTCAATCTTTCCGAAAGACCTTGGATGTATGGAAGAATAACTTCTTGATCTGTCTTCCTGTAATTTTTTAACCAATTATTTTTCTTTTTATCAACAATGGAGCTTATATATATTTCATGAATACGCTCTTTTCTGACATTCTCAATTAATGGTAAAGGATAATTATTTAATAGTAAGATGGATTTTATTTGGTCTAAGTTGTCTTTCCTGTATTTTATGTCACTTAATTTGATGCGTCTATCGACTAAACCTTTTTACAAAATGCTCAATTTCTCTGTAGAATATTTTTATATACATTACCGGTTATAAGTTTGTGTTTACCTCATCCTTTTTCATGATGGATTAAGTTCTCTTAATTTTAGTTATGTCAGAGCTAAAAAGCTCAGAATAAAGCCTATTTGTCTATTTTTCAAGTAGATATTGCAATATGGTCTACATTTCAATGTTTTCCTAAATTTCCAATAACTTCTGTAATAATAAATATCTTTTCATTTTTCTGTACTCAATTTAAAGCTATTTTTTCACAGTATCGCAACTGCTTCTGAAAGTCAATATAAACAAAAATCCTATCATAGTGCTAGAACTTGAGCTATTTCTTCACAGCATCACAAGAGGGTTATAAGCGTAAATATAAAAAAATTCCTTTCACGGTGCAAGATTTTAAAGTTGTTTTCTACTAATAAGGTGTTGCGAAACTGTGGAAAATAGCTTTAAAATGAGCCCAAGTGTATTAAAAAATATTGATTATTAATGAAGTTATTGAAAATGTAAGAAAACATTGCAATATATACTATTCTTGCAATATCTACTTACAAATGATCGATTTGGCTTTATCCTGGGCTCCTTTTATGAAAATTTAAAGGACATTAACCTGTTTAAAGAAAAAAATTTAGCTATAACGTAATTAAAACTAAGAGAATTTAACCAATCATCGAAAAAGAGGAAAATCCAAATTTTATACCAGTAGTGTAAAAGCAATATTTTTAAAAGTATATCATAAAACCCGTGAGATGAAAAGTAGCTTTTTTAGCCTTCTAAATGCTTATGTCATAGAAAAACAAAGGATTCACTGAAATTATTTCCATTAAGTTTTCATTTATTACAATATATCTTTATACAAAAGCGCTCAAAAAATCGCTAACATAGTCGCGCATCCGATTTTAAAAGAACTTTCTGAATGTCCTTTTATTTAACATTACGTAATGTAGCAATCGTCTAAATAAGAAATTAAGTTTAACGAATATAGCTTGTTTAAGGTAAAAAAGTATGGATTTTCCGTCTGTCGTCTTCGTTACTTCACTTTAACTTACGATATTTTCGCAAAAAAACATTTTTTCAATTGAAAAAAATGGCAGCAATTAATTAATATATTTCATGACAAGTTCAATTTAGGTATTATCCCGGATAACGCAAAAGTTTGCGTAAGTATTCCTGGAACATTCCGAAAAATGTTCCAGGAATGTTCTAAAGGTTCTAAAGGTTCTAAAGGAAGCTTCGTAGAATGTTCGTGAAAATGTTTGCATCAAATAAATTTAATTAAATTCCTTACCGAATATTCCCCAAACCTTGCTTGGGAACCAACTTGTATATGAGGAAATTTACCTACTGCCTGGAATATTTTTCGGAATTCTATCCTAGATTTATTCAATATTTGTTTAATTGTATTCACAAAGCACATACAATTATTTAGGGCCCAAGTACAACCTCATACTTTATAAAGTAAGAGAAATAGCATCTTTATGATTAATTGAATGTGTTGAAATTTAGTATAAATTGAGTTTTAGATTATAGCTATGCCCAGTGAAAATATCAAAGAATTACTGTGATTTTTTCTGAATTTTAAAGTTGTTTTTTGCGAAGCTATCGTGGGTTAAAAATTAAGTAACGATGATTACACACGAGAGATCCACACTTTGTTTTACTTTTTACGCTTCGTATTGTTAAAACTTAATTGTTTATTTTTATGAGTGTTATATTAGATGATTTGCAATAAAATAAGATTTCTTTTAATCTATATTTTTTTCTTTTAACTTTTAGGAACATTTCTTGGATTTCTCAGACCACCCCTGTAATTTGTGCCGCAAAACACATAAAAGCAAACAAGGTTTAACGATGCACAAAGAAAATTTTCATGCGAAAATACAATTTAAGTGTAAAATATGTTTGAAAATGTTTGGTTACAAGCAGACGTGTTCTTCGCACATAAAAAATGGTCACTCGAAATATACGTAAGATTTTTTTCCTTAATCTCAAATTCATAATTACACTCAACTTCTAGTTAAATCAAAGATCAGTTATGTCAAAAATCAGATATATCAAACGCACCGCCCAATTATTTCACATTTTACATCCCCTCCACTTAGCAACATGTGACACTTATAGCGAATATGGTTATCTGCTCTTTTCTGCCCCTGCTCCGAACAAGTGCGACTGCTCTGCACTGAGAGAGTGTTCTCCAATCTTGCTCCGTTCTAGCACAGAGCACGCCGCTGACGTCATGATACGAAGAGAGTGTACAATTTTTCGGTGCATGTCACGTGAGCGCGTGTAAACTGCACTGCTCTGCTCTGCTCTGTTATGGATTGCTCCTGATTCGAGCGATAGACCAAGGAGTGTTTGGCAATCTCGCGCGTGATTTAAAAATACTATTAAAATGAAGTACTTAAATTAAATGATTTTTTATTAATGTTTTACTATTTTTAATTTCAGAAATGACGTTTTATCAACAGAATCACCTACAAACATCTCAGAAATGATCTTTTGCTTTCGGTTGTTGTTTAATGGTTTAGAGTTGGAAAAACCACCTATAAAATTTTACAAATAGGTGCAGATATTTCCCTTTTTGCACTTTTTCCTATACTTTTCCCACGTTTTCTTTCATTTTCTCGTGAATCAGCCAGGAAGAAGAAAGTGTTATTTTTGTTATTGTGCGTCTGTTATTTTATTCATTGTGCGTCTAGTGAAAATGGAATTCCAAAAATTGAAACATGTCGTGTTTGAAAAATTTGTTTTGGGTGCAAAAA
>JAAAKG020107869.1:0-10396 GCA_010014905.2 Druon quercuslanigerum | reverse complement strand
GAGTCTGAGACGATGAAAAGTGGGATTTTTATTGAAAAAGGAATCTGTGGGAATGGACAAATAGAAAGGGGATTTTTGATTGTAAAAGGAGTAAAAGGATGAAAAATAGGATATTTTATTTTGCAAGGAGTCTGAAGGTGGAAAAGGGGGATTTTATATTGGTAAAGGAGTAGGAGTGGATTAAAAATGGGATTTCTCCACTCTTGAGGCAGTGGAAATGGGTATTTTAGATTTTGAAAAAAGTCTGAGACGATGAAAAATATAATCTTTTATTTTTCAAAGGAGCCTGAGGGGAAAAAGGGGGATTTTTTATTTGCAAAGTGGTTCGAGGGGATGATAAATGGGATTCCTCCACTCCTGAGGGAGTAGAAAAGGGGATTTTTGATTTTGAAAGTAGTTTGAGGGGATGGAAAAAGGATTTTTGACTGTGAAAAGAGTCTGATAGGATGGGAGGTGAGATTTTTTAATGTTTAAGTAGCCTGAGAGGATAGACAGGATGATTTATTATTAAAAAACTAGACTAAATGAATGAAAAATGGGATTTTTTATTAAAGCAAGGGCCTGAATGTGTGCAAAATGAGATTTTGGAATGTGAAAGAATTTTGAGTGGACAGAAAAGGGAATTTTTGATTGTAACAGAAGTCTGAGGGGGTAAAAATGAAATTTCGGATGGTGAAAGGCGTCTCGGGGTATGTAAGAAAGGTTTTTTTATTGTTAAAGGATCTTTAAAGGAGTGGAAAAGGGAGTTTTTGAGTATGAGAGAAGTTCGAGGGGATGAAAAAATGCAATTTGGAATGCAAAAGTAGTCTGAGGGGGTTGAAAAGGAGATTTTGGATTGTGAAAGGAGTCTAAGTGGATTGTAAACAGGATTCTTTATTGTAAAAGGAGCCTGAATGGGTGCAAAATGAGATTTTGGAATGTGAAAGAATTTTGAGTGGACAGAAAAGGGAATTTTCGATTGTAACAGAAGTCTGAGGGGGTAAAAATGAAATTTCGGATGGTAAAAGGCGTCTCGGGGTATGTAAGAAAGGTTTTTTTATTGTTAAAAGAGCTTTAAGGAGTGGAAAGGGGAACTTCTGATTATGAGAGAAGTTTGAGGGGATAAAAAATGTAATTTCGAATGCAAAAGTAGTCTTAGGGGATGTGAAAGGGGATTTTGGATAATAAAAGAAGTTTTATTCGATAGAAATAAGAATTTTTGATTGTAGCAGAAGTCTGACGGGCTGAAAATGAAATTTTAGATGGTAAAAGCCGTCTCAGGGTATGGGAAAAAGTTTTTTTATTGTTAAACGAGCTTTAAGGAGTGGAAAGGGAAATTTTTAATTATGAGAGAACTTTGAGAGGATGAAAAAGTGTAATTTGGATTGCAAAAGTAGTCTTAGGGAATGTGAAAGGGATTGTAAAAGAAGATTGATTGGATGTAAAAGAGGATTTTTGATTTTAAAAGAAGTCTAAAGGGGATCAGAAGGGTAACTTTTTATTATAAAAGTAGTCTGAGAAGGTAAAAAAGAAGATTTTGGAATATGGAAGGATTGGGAGGGAATGAAAAATTAGAATTTTGAAAAATAAAGGAGTTTAAGGGGTGGAAAAGGGCATAGGAAAGGAAAGGGATGAAAAAGGAGATTTCTTTTATGAAAGTAGACGAGCCGGGTAACGAAGGAGGTCTTTGATTTTAAAAGGAGTCTAAGTGGATGGAAATAGGATTTTTTATTGTAAAAGGAGCCTGCAGGGGTTTAAAGAGGGATTTTGGATTGTGAAAGCAGTTTGAGAATATGGAAAAGGGGATTTTTGATTGTAAAAGAAGTGTGAGGGGTTGAAAAAGACAATTTTTTATTGCAAAAGGAATCTAAGGAGGGGGGGGGGGGTAGGATATTTTATTGGTAAAGCAGCCTCAGGGACTGGAAAGGGGGATTTTGGATTGTGAGAGAAGTTTGAAGGGATTAAAATAGGTATGTTGGATTGCAAAAGTAGTCCTAAGCTATGTGAAAGGGGATTTTGGGTTGTAATAGAAGTTTGAGGGGATCGAAAGGGGAATTTTCTTATTGTGAAAGGAGCCTGCAGGGGTGTAAAGAGGGATTTTGGATTGTGAAAGCAGTTTGAGAATATGGAAAAGGGGATTTTTGATTGTAAAAGAAGTGTGAGGGGTTGAAAAAGACAATTTTTTATTGCAAAAGGAATCTAAGGAGGGGGGGGGGGGTAGGATATTTTATTGGTAAAGCAGCCTCAGGGACTGGAAAGGGGGATTTTGGATTGTGAGAGAAGTTTTAAGGGATTGAAATAGGTATGTTGGATTGCAAAAGTAGTCCTAAGCTATGTGAAAGGGATTTTGAGTTGTAATAGAAGTTTGAGGGGATCGAAAGGGGAATTTTCTTATTGTGAAAGGAGCCTGCAGGGGTGAAAAGAGGGATTTTGGATTGTGAAAGCAGTTTGAGAAGATGGAAAAGGGGATTTTTGATTACAAAAGAAGTCTGAGGTGTTAAAAAGGATAATTTTTGATTGCAAAAGGAGTCTAAGGAGGTGGAAAATAGGATATTTTATTGGTAAAGGAGCCTCAAGGACTGGAAAGGGGGATTTTGGATTGTGAGAGAAGTTTTAAGGGATTGAAATAGGTATGTTGGATTGCAAAAGTAGTCCTAAGCTATGTGAAAGGGATTTTGAGTTGTAATAGAAGTTTGAGGGGATCGAAAGGGGAATTTTCTTATTGTGAAAGGAGCCTGCAGGGGTGAAAAGAGGGATTTTGGATTGTGAAAGCAGTTTGAGAAGATGGAAAAGGGGATTTTTGATTACAAAAGAAGTCTGAGGTGTTAAAAAGGATAATTTTTGATTGCAAAAGGAGTCTAAGGAGGTGGAAAATAGGATATTTTATTGGTAAAGGAGCCTCAAGGACTGGAAAGGGGGATTTTGGATTGTGAGAAAAGTTTGAAAGAATTGAAACAGGTATTTTAGATTACAAAAGTAGTCCTAAGCGATGTGAAAGGGGATTTTTGGTTGTAAAAGAAGTTTTAGGGGATAGAAAAGGGTATTTTTGATTGTAAAAGGAGTCTGAGGGGGTGAAAGGGAAACTTTTGGATTGTGAAAGAAGTCTGAGAAGATGAAAATGGGATTTTCGATTATGAAGGGATTCTCATGTGGTGCAAAAGGGAATTGTGAATTACAAAAGGAGTCTGAGGAGCCAGAAGCAATGAAAATTAGGATTTTTTATTGCTAAAGGAGCCTGAGGGGATAGAAAAGAAGATTTTTTATTGTAAATGGAGTTTGAGAGTGGGGAAAGGGTGATTATGGATTTTAAAAGTGGGCGGATGGAATGTCATTTTTTTATTGTGAAAGGAGTCTGGAGGGGGACGAAAAAGGGGATTTTGGATAAAAAAAAAGGAGTGGAAGGGGTTGGTAAAAAGGACTTTGGATTGTAAAGTCTAATGAGGGAATAAGAAGGGCTATTTTACAAGCGCTTTTTTATTATTTTGTTATTATTATTTATTACCCATAATTATTTATTGTTTATTATTAATAGGTCAAAAAAGGTTTTTAATTAAAAAAAAAATTTTTTTTGATGATTTCAGGTCAGCCTTTCCATTTCGATTTTGCTGTCACTGACTGTGTTCTTCCTTTTGCTCGCCGAAATCATTCCACCTACTTCACTCGTAGTACCTCTTCTTGGGAAGTTTGTCCTCTTCACAATGATCCTCGACACATTCAGGTATCCCAAGATACAATCAAATACTTTTTATTTAAAAAAATTAATCTTTATATAAAAAAAAAGAAATAGAAAAAAAATATTGACACAAGGTTATTTTTCAGCATATGTGTGACTGTGGTAGTCCTCAACGTACACTTCCGGTCACCACAAACACACGTGATGGCACCATGGGTCCGTCGCGTTTTTATTCATGTCCTACCCAAGTTACTTATAATGCGCAGGTAATAAAAATTGTGTGAAAGGGGGCACTATAAATTTAAATGAATCAAAATTTGACTTAAAAAATTTTTAATTCAATCAGTCACTTGAAATGACTGATTTTCAGTTGTTGAAGTGACTGAATTTCAATCAATAGACTTTACTAATTTTCAGTGAATAGAATTGTCTGATTTTCAGTCAATAAAAGTAACTGATTTTCAATCAATATAACTAACTAGTTTCAATTTATTAGATTTAAATTCTTTTTTTGTCAATGATATTGAATAATTTCCTGTCAATAGAATTAACTAATTATCAGTCTATTGAAGTAACTGAATTTCAGTCAATAGCATGAAATTTTTTAGTCAATGGAATTGACAGATTTTCATTTAAAAGAAATGATCGATTTTGAATAAATAGGACTGTCTAACATTCATTGAATAGAATTCACTAATTTTCAGTCAACAGAATGTCCTGATTTTCAGTCAGTAGAAATGGCTAATTTTCAGTTTATAGAAGTAACTAAATTTCAATAAATAGACTTTATTAATTTTCAGTAAATAGAATTGTCTGATTTTCAGTCAATAAAATTAACTGATTTTTAATCAAAGAACTAACTAATTTTAATTTGATAGATTTGAAATCTTTTTTCGTCAGTGAAATTGAATAATTTTCTGTCAATAGAATTAACTGATTATCAGTCTATATAAGTAACTAATTTTCAGTCAATAGAATGGACTAATTTTCATTTAAAAGAAGTGTTTTATTTTGAGTCAAAAGAACTGACTAACTTTCATTTAATAGAATTCACTGATTTTCAGTCAGTAGAAATGGCTAATTTTCAGTTAATAGAAGTAACTGAATTGCAATCAATAGAATTGACTAATCTTCAGAGAACACTCTAAATTTTAATCAGTTAATATTTTTACTAATTTCAATCAGTAGCTCAATTATAGCTATGATTGATTTTAGTCAATAGAAGTAACTAACTTTCATTTAATAGAATTTACTTATTTTTTAGTCAATGAAATTGATAAATGTCCAGTCAATAGAATTGGCTAATTAGCATTCTATATAAGTTACATATTTTTAGTCAATAGAAGTGACTGGTTGCCAGTCAATAGAACTCACTGATTTTCACTCAATAGAATTGCCTGATTTTCAGTCAGTAGAAATGGCTAATTTTTAGTTAATACAAGTAACTTAATTGCAATCAATAGAATTTATTAATTTTCAGTCAATATAATCACCTGATTTTCAGTCAAAAAAAGTTACTGATTTTCAATCAATAGAACTAACTAATTTTAATTTAATAGATTTGAATTATTTTTTAATCAATGAAGTTGAATAATTGCCTGCCAATAGAATTAACTGATTATCAGTCTATAGAAGTAACTGATTTTCAGCTAATAGAAGTAACTAAATGCCAATAAATAGAATTGACTAATTATTAAAGAATACTCTGTAAATTTTAATCAGTTAACATTTTTACTAATTTCAATCAGTGGCTCAATTAAAGCTATGAAACAGTTATTTTTACTATTGTATCAGTAACAAACTACTGATTCATAGCTAAAATCGAGCCCCTAATTGAAATTAGTAAACCTTTCAACTAATTCAAATTTCGGGAGAAAACTGACTTATGTTTAGTCCATGGAATTAACTGATTTTCTCTGAACGAAAAAATGGTTAATCTTCTATCAATTGCATGATTTTCTGTCAATAGAATCGACTGATTTTTAGTCAAAAGAAGTAACTAATTTTTATTTATTAGAATTGTCTTATTTTTTAGTGAATGAAATTGAATGATTCCTGGTCAAAAGAATTGACTGATTAGCAGTCTATTAAAGTAACTTATTTTTAGTCAATAGAAGTGACTGTTTTTAAGTCAATAGAAGTGACTTGTTTTCAATCAATAGAAGGGACTGATTTTCATTCAATAGGAAAGGGGGCACTCTAAATTTAAATCAATCAAAATTTGACCTAAAAAATTAAGTAAGCATGCTTTGACTGAAAAATTAGTCATTTCTACATTTAAAAAACAGTCGTTTTAGCAGATTAATCAGTGATTATTTTTTAATTTAATCAGTCGCTAGCAATGGCAAATTTTCAGTTAATAGAGGTAACTAATATTTAATCATTAGACTTTACAAATTTTCGGTGAATAGAATTATCTGATTTTCAGTCAATAAAAGTAACTTCTTTTTAATCAATACAAATAAGTAATTTTAAGTTAATAGATTTCTATTCTTTTTTAATCAATAAAATTAAATAATTTTCTGTCATTAGAATTAACTGATTATCAGTCTATAGAAGTAACTAATTTTCAGTCAATAGCATGGACTTTTTCAGTCAATAGTATTGATTGATTTTTATTTGAAAGAAGCGTTCGATTTTGAGTCAATAGAACTGTCTAACTTTCATTGAATAGAATTCACTGAATTTTAGTCAACAGAATGTCCTGATTTTCAGTCAATATAAATAGCTAATTTTCAGTTAATAGAAGTATCTGAATGTCAATCAGTAGAATTGACTAAGTTTCAAAGAATACTGTCTAAATTTTAATCAGTCAACATTTTATTAATGTCAATCAGTGATTTTTAGTCATTAGAAGTAAATAAATTTCATTTATTAGAATTGACTTATTTTTTAGTCAATGAAATTGAATAATTTCCGATCAAGAGAATTGACTGATTAGCAGTCTATGGAAGTAACTGATTTTTAGTTAATAGAAGTGATTGTTTTTTAGTCAACAGAAATGGCTGGTTTTCAGTTAATAGAAGTGACTGATTTTCACTCAATAGAAGTGTCTGATTTTCAGTCAGTAAAAATTGCTAATTTTCAGTTAATAAAAGTAACTGAATTAAATTAATAGAATTTAATAGTTTTTAGTAAACAGAGGTAACTGATGTTAAGTACGTGGAATTAACTGATTTTTAGTGAATAATAAAAGTGATTTTCCGTCAATTGATTGATTTTGTGCCATTAGGATTGATTGATTTCTAGTCAATAGAAGTAACTAATTTTCATGTAATAGAATTGACTTAGTTTTAAGTCAATGTAAATGAATAATTTTCAGTCAATAGAATTGCCTAATTAGCATTCTATAGAAGTTACTTATTTTCAATCAATATAAGTGAATGGTTTTTTTCAGTCAATAGAATTCACTGATTTTTATTCAAGATAATTGCCTGATTTTTAGTCAGTAGACATGGTTAATTTTTAGTTATTAGAAGTAACTTCATTTCAATCAATAGAATTTCCTAATTTTAAGTCCATATAATCGACTTATGTTCAGTGCGTTTAATTGTGTGATTTTCAGTGAATAAAAAATATTTATTTTCCGTCAATTGCATGATTTTCTGTTGATAGAATAATAATAATAATAAATTTAGAGAAATGTGATCATTTTTATCATTTAGAATTTTAAATATGAGAAATGAAAATTGTTTCCGAAGTTGGAAAATATTTTTGTACAATTATATATATTGTAGGAAGGAAAAATAAAATTTTTAAATTTTCAGGCCGCAGTACCAAGTAGAGAAAAAAAGTTTGACTGGTCATCAGAATCATAGACTGATGGTGAGGACATGCAATGGGCTGGAACTACGAGATCCTGCCATTTTTGTGGATCCTTCAGCTTCTGAGTTTGTAGAGTCCTCAGTTCTCTTCCCAAGCATCGATTCTCGGGACGAACTGAATCCTAGGTTTCTAGTGTTTTTATAATTATTTTTGTTTTCAAACAAAATAATTTTTGTTACAAATTTAATGTCTTCTCATTAATTTGCTAAGTCGGTCAGCCGGTAATACAGATTCCTGAAAGGGATCGAGTCACCGTCGATATAACAGTGATTCAACTTACCGATTCCCTTTTGTACCCTCATCTATCTCCTGATCCTCCTCCTTCTGTTCTTCTATCTTCTCATAATCAATCCCCTAATGATAAAATAACAGCCAGATGAGGACCAAGAGATAGAAATTTACAGGAATCTTTATTACCGACTGACGGTAATACCAGCTGTTGGTAACTTATAGAACAGAACCTTGCTCGGTCGATCAGTGTTCCCACACACTTGTAGTTATACTACTAACTCTTATTTTAAATTTAGCGAGATGAAAGGAATAAATTTGGGAAGCTCGTGTCGCATTCACGGAACCCCAACAAACACTCCAGCCCCAACTCAGCAGCTGCCCACGGAGGAAAGCGTGGACGCTCTTTGTAAATCTCTACATCACTGGCATCACTGCCCGGAACTTTACAAGGCCATCGAAGGCATTCGCTTCATTGCCGATCACACAAAGAGAGAAGAAGAGTCCACCAGAGTATGTTTCAGACTTTTTAGTTTTTTACAAACTAATGTTCTTTTTTTCAAGTGAAATAAAAAAAATAAATAAAAATTGTTCATCCACAGGTCAAGGAAGATTGGAAATATGTAGCGATGGTGCTAGACAGATTATTCTTGTGTATCTTCACTCTGGCCGTGGTGATTGGAACAGCAGGAATTATTCTACAGGCTCCTACGTTGTACGATGATCGAATTCCCATCGACGTTAAGCTTTCCGAAATAGCCTCTACCACTGCCAAACCACACATTGTTCCAACACTCTGAGAGGCACTCAGTGCTTTATAGTCTCCTCGAAAAACAGCATTATTATTATTATAATAATATTTCAATATTATTATAATATTACTCATCGCAAAACAATAGATCTGTCTGTCCAAGATTGGTTCTCCTGTTCAATGTTCATCCAACTCAGAAATTGACCGGGCTAAAAAAAATTCACAGCTGGCCTAAGAATCTCCTTTCTGAAAAAACAGGATAAGCAATATTGTAATGCAAACTAAAGGAGAACTCTAGCTATAAGAAAGATTAGGATCTGTAGCTATTAAACATTTTTAACAAACTTATTATATTTTCGGGTATGCTTTCCAAAAGGTCACCAGTGTCTTGATACTTGGCCAAGGGGTTTCTTTAGAATCCTAATTCAAAGTTCTAAAAGGATTTTCAGCGCAGATTTATATAAATTGAGTTACAAACAGTTTTCCCTTTTTCACAAATTAGTTTTCTTCAAATATCTTTTTGATCTCGTCAAAATATATTTGAAGAGAAATGACAAACACTAACGGCTTTTCCAGAGGACTCCCAAAAAAATCATGCGTCATAGTGTTAGGCATTTTAGAGCAGGGATCTTAGGAGGAGGAGGATGTTGATGAGGAGGAGGATGTTTATGAGGAGGAGGAGGAGGAGGAGAAAGCGGAGGAACCGAATACCTTTTTTCAGGGCCCTCCTAAAAAATTAGACGTCCTAGTGTTAGACATTTTAAAACGTGTACCTTGGCAGGGGTAAAATACTGCTGCATTTGAGTGACACGATATTCACCAAATTTTTTCACAATGAAAATTTTGATTACAAAATCGAGTTCTAAAAGTATTTTCAGCGCACATTTATATAAATTAAGTTACAAACTGTTTTCACTTTTTTCACAAATTAGTTTCTTTTTAAATATCTGGTAAAATATCGATCCGAGATAAAGATTTTCTACCACAAAAATTTTTAGATCTCGTCGAAATATATTTGCAGAGAAATGACAAACACTAAAGACCTTTTTCAGAGGACCTTCAAAAAAATCGAGCGTCATAGTGTTAGGCATTTTAGAGCAGGGATCTTAGGAGGAGGATGATGATGATGAGGAGGAGGATGTTTATGAGGAGGAGGATGTTGAGGAGGAGGATGTTGATGAGGAGGAGGATGATGAAGAGGAGGAGGATGTTTATGAGGAGGAGGATGTTGAGGAGGAGGATGTTGATGAGGAGGAGGATGTTTATGAGGAGGAGGAGGAGAAAGCGGAGGAACCGAATACCTTTTTTCAGGGCCCTCCTAAAAAATTACACGTCCTAGTGTTAGACATTTTAAAACGTGTACCTTGGCAGGGGTAAAATAGTGCTGCATTTGAGTGAGACGATATTCACAAAATTTTTTCACAACTAAAATTTTGATTACAAAATCGAGTTCTAAAAGTATTTTCAGCGCACATTTATATAAATTAAGTTACAAACAATTTTCACTTTTTTCACAAATTAGTTTCTTTTTAAATATCTGGTAAAATATTGATCCGAGATAAAGATTTTCTACCACAAAAATTTTTAGATCTCGTCGAAATATATTTGAAGAGAAATGACAAACACTAAAGACCTTTTCCAGAGGACCTTCAAAAAAATCGAGCGTCATAGTGTTAGGCATTTTAGAGCAGGGATCTTAGGAGGAGGAGAAGGAGGGGGAGGAGGAGGATGTTGATGAGGAGGAACCGAATACCTTTTTTCAGGGCCCTCCTAAAAAATTAACCATCCCAGTGTTAGACATTTTAAAACGTGTACCTTGGCAGGGGTTGAATAGTGCTACATTTGATTAAGATGACATTCACCAAATTTTTTCACAACTAAAATTTTGATTACAAAATCGAGTTCTAAAAGTATTTTCAGCGCACATTTATATAAATTAA
>JAAAKG020107858.1:0-15595 GCA_010014905.2 Druon quercuslanigerum | reverse complement strand
AATAGTTTAATCTTAAACATATATTATTTTTGGACCACAGATATCAAATTTTTAATAAAGTACTTCATTTTTAACTAAATAATTAAAATTTCAACTTGAAATTATCAATTTTCAATTAAAAATATCAATACATGAATTTTCAATGAAAATGTTAAATTTTCAATTTCAAAAAAGCCATTTTCAAATAAAAATAAAAGCATCACATTTTTTGACATTTCAAATTTTTCTTCACACTTATACTTTGATAAATTTGGTTTATATTTAATATTTCGGTTTTTAACTTTATTACAGTGTTGATATATTTGTTAATAAAAATTGATTCAATTATACGTTTCTTGAAAATATTAATAATATTAATAATAATATTAATATTTTTTATAATATATGTAATATTTATATATTTATAACATATATAATATTTATTATATATTATATATTATATATTATAAAACAGGTCGACTACAACCAAATAGTTTAATTTAAAAAATATATTAATTTTGGACCACAGAAATCAAATGTTTAAGAAAGTATTTAATTGTTAACTAAATAATTAAAATTTCAACTTAAAAATATTAATTTTCAATTAAAAATATCAATACAAGAATTATCAATCAAAATCTTATATTTTCAATAAAAAAGCCATTTTCAAAAAAAATAAAAGCATCACATTTTTTGACATGTAAAATTTTTCTACACACTTTCAAATTTTTAACCTAAAAATACATTTCTTTTTTAGTTTAAACAGCAACAAAAAATAATTTCTGATTTGCCATGTTTATCATGATTGTTAATTTTTATCATTTATTTATAATTGTCATTCTTTGTCATTAAATTCAGCAAGAACTTTATCGTCATTTTCAATTTCATATTCGTACTTGCTACCGCAAAGCAGTACAACAAATTTATACAATTTTTTCACAAAATATAATATTTTAAAATCCAGTGATATTCTTTTACTGAAAAATAAAAATAAATTGCAATAGAACTTTGATTTCCTAATTGCAGGTCTTTTCCAGATTTTTAGAATAAGAGAAAAATGTAATTGAAGCAGAAATAATTTCATCAAATCGAACTAATTAATCTCTGTCTAAGATATTTTAATAGATTAAGAAAATCTTTAAAAATTAATTCCTACTTATAAATACATTACTTAAAAATAAATAGGTACACTTCTAACATTTTTTCCCTAAAATTTTAAAACCTTCAAATTTGAACTTAAATTACCTGTATAATTTTTTTTAAATTTAAAGTTTTTTCAAGTTTAGAATAATTACAAGGTTCGAGTTTCTTCGTAGCAAATTGAAATTTTTAGAAAGTCAAAACACGCCAATATTTTATTCCGTTTAATTTAAATGTCATCCTTTTCTAAACTGAAATGTCTTCTATCGGAATTCATATTAATTATTTGAAGAATTTTTAATTAAAAATATTTTTGAAACATAAAACCTTGAACTGACAAAATTTATATTCACCAAAAATTGAGATAATAAAAGTTTCTTATAATCAAAGCCTTTAAAATTTTAATTATTTGTGGTAAATTTAAATCACTTGAAATCCAATATTTTTTAAATAACTAATTAAACTTTCCCAAATTCAACCAATTCAATTTTAGTTGCAAAATTAAAACCTATGAAAAAGATAAATTTAAAATTGAGCATTCAAGATGACTAATTTCAATAAAATGAACAAATTTTCTTCAACCGCGAGAAATTCATAAAATGATTCATAAAAAAATAGATTTTTTTTTCTCTTTAATAAATATTTAAAATATTTGTTTTGAGGAATGGTCTGATTGACGAATATTTATCTACTTAATTAATGAATGATGTAATTGGAGAAAATTAAGTAGGAAGGATTGGTGATAAGAAAAAGGAAGGTCATCCAACAACTCAATTAAAATCAGATATGTCACCGCAAGGAGGTCAGAATGCGAAAAGCATTCATTGATGCAAGTGCAAAATGACACTGCTCGTATACTTAATGTCGCGGTCTAAACAGGAAATCCTTCTTTTAGGTAATTGCATGACTCAGTTCAATCTAAAAATGAGTGAAGCCCGTTCAATTGATCAATTATGCGACTAAAGCAACCTCGATTATCGCGAGTTTACTACTCGAGAGTTCCTGTTTTAGAAATAATCATAGCATAAGTTTTAGAAAATACAAACTTTATTTTCGTACTTATATTTAAACACTTTTTCACATTTAATTATATATCTTTTGGAAAACTTTCTGAATCAACTCAAAACGATATTTTTTTAATTTCCTGTTAAAAGTCAAGGCTATAATAATTGTTTTAGAAAATTATAAAAGATGGAATTGAACCATTTCCCGAGTCGATATATAGGCCCTACGTTGACACTCTTCACAATAGAATTTGTAGGGGCTAAGGTTTTAAAGTAGAGGAGATTCCAATAAAATTTTTGCATAATCATTCGACATCAATTTTGTATTAAGTGTTGAAAAAAAAAAAAATAATAATAAAATATATATATATATATATATGTGTGTGTGTAGTTTATTGAATGAATAACGATACAAAAATTTTTTTATTTTTTCATTCGTCAACAAATCTGATGTTTTATGCAACTTCAAATGAAAATTTCTATTTTTTGTTAAATAAAGATGCAAAATGTTACGAAATATGTACAAAATTCCACACTATACTCATTTAACTCAACTTTTGTCAATCTGTCGTCAAATCATATTCTTTCGGTGCACTTCTAAATTTGGGTCGGTGATAAAGTTTCAGTCCATTTTTCTTTATAACTTTTTTGATTAAAATAATATCAAAAAGATATTTAACTATTATAAACCAGCAACAGTTTTTTTTTAACAAACGGAATCTTATGATAAAGAAAAACATAATAAAAAATAAACATCAAAGTATGTATCATAGACCAGCATAAGTTTTCAGGATGGCCACCAATCCGGAAGAAATTCGAGAGAAACTTGCACCTGGATAAAACCGGGATAAATTCGGGAGGTTTAGAATAATAAAAATTTACAGGCTTAAAATGTTTTTCGTTGGGAAAGTCACTTAATACTAAGTCATATGATATTTATTAATAATACAATACCGTCGGAAATTAAGAGATCGATTGACGCAAGCACTATTAAAAATCGCTGCTGGCTTTGAACCACGATAACTCAACGAAAAAAAAATGATAGGGCATTTTGAAAAAAACAGTTGGAAAGCCTATGAAAATCCACGTCTAGAAATTAAATTAAAGACAAAATTTTAGGCTCTATATCGTATAATTTTCATATTTTTGCAACAATTTTCCTAGTGGACGTGGAATTTCATAGGCTTTCCAACTGTTTTTTTAAGAATGCCCTATCCGTTTTTTTCGGTGAGTTATCGTGGTTCAAAGCCAGCAGTGATTTTTAATGGTGCATGCATCAATCGATCTCATAATTTCCGACGGTAGTGTATATTTATCATATTCAAAATTTCTATCATTTTTACTCAAAATTATGGCTTTGAATGCACCATCCTAAAATAATTTAATCTGAGGCCTTGAATCTAAAAATTTTTTCTTAAATTAGTTTTGCAACAATATTGCGGGTTCAAATTCAAATAATTATTCAAAATTACAAAACCATTTTACTATTAAATATTTAAAAAATTCTTTTTAAAAGCCTTGATAGTCACTTTTGAATTTGCTAATTTTAGATGTAAATATAAACCAATTTCGAACAGTATAGCTTAGAATTGTACAATTCCAAAAAATGGAATCATATTACAGCAATCTAGTTGTTTTTTATTTATTGTAATTTTCAATGTTATATCTTTAAATGTCCCTATTTTCAGTTGCAGATCTGAACTAATAAAGAATATGAAATTGAAAAACATTTTATTGGAAAATTTCAAGAGTAAATAATACTTCTAAAAGATGGTTTGACATTATAAGAATAAAAATTATGTTAAAAATAACGAAAAGACAAAAGTTAAACTATGTAACTGAAATTGCAATAAATGCATAATTCCAGTAATTTAAAGTGATTAAAATAATTTTATAGTTCTGAATTTACATCTTGAATGCTCAGTTTTAAATTTATCTTTTTCATAGGTTTTAATTTTGCAACTAAAATTGAATTGGTTGAATTTGGGAAAGTTTGATTAGTTATTTAAAAAATATTGGATTACAAGTGATTTAAATTTACCACAAATAATTAAAATTTTAAAGGGTTTGATTATAAGAAACTTTTCTTATCTCAATTTTTGGTGAATATAAATTTTGTCAGTTCAAGGTTTTATGTTTCAAAAATATTTTTAATTAAAAATTCTTCAAATAATTAATATGAATTCCGATAGAAGACATTTCAGTTTAGAAAAGGATGACATTTAAATTAAACGGAATAAAATATTGGCGTGTTTTGACTTTCTAAAAATTTAAATTTGCTACGAAGAAACTCGAACCTTGTAATTATTCTAAACTTGAAAAAACTTTAAATTAAAAAAAAATTATACAGGTAATTTAAGTTCAAAGTTGAAGGTTCTAAAATTTTAGGGAAGAAATGTTAGAAGTATACCTATTTATTTTTAAGTAATGTATTTATTCGAAAATTTAAAAATACTTCAAATATAAATTTCTGGCGTTTGTAGACATTTTTTAATTTTATCGGAATTAGTGAAGTAGGAATTAATTTTTAAAGATTTTCTTAATCTATTAAAATATCTCTAGGCAGAGATTAATTAGTTTGATTTGATGAAATTATTTTACCTTAATAATTACATTTTTCACTTCCTCTAAAATTCTCTACTTGTTCTTTAATAAAACTATCAGCATCAAGTTAAGAATTTTTTCTTTGAAATTACTACTGACAAAAATCTGGAAAATACGTGTAATTAAGAAATCGAATTTCGATTGCAATTTATTTTTATATTTTAGTGAAAGAATATCACTGCATTTTAAAATATTATATTTTGTGAAAAAATTGTATAAATTTGTGTACTGTTTTGAGGTAGGAAGAGCGAATATAAAATTTAAAGTGACGAAAAAAATTATTGCTGAATTTAATGACAAAGAATGACAATTATAAATAAATGATAAAAGTTAACAATGATGGTAACCATGGAAAATCAGAAATTATTTTTTTGTTAAAACTTGGAATAATTACTTAAAGACTGATCTATTTGGAAAAAAGTTAATCGACTTAAAGAAAGTTATTTTTAGTTTAAAATTCGAAAGTTTGTAGAGAAATCATAGATATAAAAAAAATGTGATGCTTTTATTTTTGTTTGAAAATAGCTTTTTTGAAATTGAAAATATAACATTTTGAATAAAAATTATGTATTAATATTTATATTTTAAATTTAATATTTTTAAGTTGAAATTTTATCTATTTGGTTAAAAATTAAGTACTTTATTAAAAATTTGACTTCGCTGGTCAAAAATTAATATATTTGGTTCAAAATTTATTTTTTAAAACATAGAAACTATTTGGTTGAAAGACGATCTGTGGTGGTTAAGAATTCCAGTTTTTTGTTAAACATTCGTCTTTTATGGTAAAAGATTTAGCTATTTAGTTGTCAATCCATTTTTTCCTTATCCATATTTAAGGGATGAAAATTTGTAAAATTAAACTATTCCCTTAAAAATTCACTTTTTGGCTAAAAATTTAAATTTATTGTTGAAAATTAAACTACTTTTTTTTAAATCAACTATTTTGTTAAAAACTACAATACAACTTTTACATTTTTCAATAAATTACAATTTGAGCAAGATTTTTATTATCTTTCCTAGTTAATTAAATACAACTGTTTGCTTGAGAATTGATGTATTTTGTTCAAGATTCGTCTTTGTTTTAGAAAAATACTCTTCTTATCAGAAAACTCATCCTTTTTATCGCAAATTAAACTAATTTTTTAAAAATTCATGTATTTTGTTGAAAATTTATTCTTTTGGTAAAATTTTTTTTTTTAATTGTAAATTCATTTTTGTGTGATATGAATTCAGCTTATTTAATTATTTTGTTAAAAATGTAACTTTTTTATTAAAGTCCTATTTTTTTTATCGAAAATGTAACTATTTTGTTGAAAATTTAATATTTCTACTTGTACTATTCAGATTTTAAAGCTTTTCATATTGAGTTCAATAGGGTATCCATTACGGTTATTCCCAACTGGTATGTTGTAGTTAGTAATACCGAACTGATATTTTGTATTTTCTAATTCCGAACTAGTATTTTTTAGTTAGTAATTCCGAACTGATATTTCATAGTTGCTGATTCCGAAACAGTATTTTGTAAATTGGTAACTCCGAACTGGTATTTTGTATTTTGTGATTCCGAACTGGCATTTTGTAATTGTTAATTCCGAAATGGTATTTTGTAGTTATTCATTCCGAACTGGTATTTTGAAGTTGTTAATTCCGAACTGGTATTTTTTAAATTAGTTAGTCCGTACTGGTATTTTATAGTTAGTAACTCTGAATTTTTACTTTGTAAATTGGTAATTCCGAACTCGCATTTTGTAAATTCATAATTCCGAACCCGTATTTTGTAAATTGGTAATTCCGAACTGGTATTTTGTAATTGTTAATTCCGAAATTGTATTTTGTAGTTATTAATTCCGAACTGGTATGTTGTAGTTTTTAATTCCGAACTGGCATTTTTTAAATTAGTTAGTCCGTACTGGTATTTTATAGCTAGTAATTCAGAACTTTTACTTTGTAAATTGGTAATTCCGAACTCGTATTTTGTAAATTCATAATTCCGAACCCGTATTTTGTAAATTGGTAATTTCGAACTGGTATTTTGTAGTTGGTAATTTCGAACTTGTAGTTTGTAAATTGGTATCTCCAGACTGTTATTTTGTAGTTGGTAATCCCGAAGTGGTATTTTGTATTTTGTAATTCCGAACTAGTATTTTTTAGTTAGTAATTCTGAACTGATATTTTATAGAGTACTGATATTTTATAGTTAGCAATTCTGAACTTTTACTTTGTAAATTGGTAATTCCGAACTCGTATTTTGTAAATTCATACTTCCGAACCCGTATTTTGTGAATTCATACTTCCGAACGCGTATTTTGTAAATTGGTAATTCCGAACTGGTATTTTGTAATTGTTAATTCCGTAATGGTATTTTGTAGTTATTAATTCCGAACTGGTATGTTGTAGTTGTTAATTCCGAACTGGTATTTTTTAAATTAGTTAGTCCGTACTGGTATTTTTTATATTATTTAGTCCGTACTGGTATTTTATAATTAGTAATTCTGAACTTTTACTTTGTAAATTGGTAATTCCGAACCCGTATTTTGTAAGTTGGTAATTCCGAACTGGTATTTTGTAATTGTTAATTCCGAAATGGTATTTTGTTGTTATTAATTCCGAACTGGTATGTTGTAGTTGTTAATTCCGAACTGGTATTTTTTAAATTAGTTAGTCCGTACTGGTATTTTATAGCTAGTAATTCTGAACTTTTACTTTGTAAATTGGTAATTCCGAAATCGTATTTTGTAAATTGATAATTCCGAACCCGTATTTTGTAAATTGGTAATTTCTAACTCGTATTTTGTAGTTGTTAATTCCGAACTACTATTTTTTAAATTAGTTAGTTCATACTGGTATTTTATAGTTAGTAATTCTGAAATTTTACTTTGTAAATTGTTAATTCCGAACTGGTATTTTGTAAATTCGTAATTCCGAACCGGTATTTTGTAAATCTGTAATGTCGACACGGTATGTTATAGTTTGTAATTCCGAACTGGTATTTTTTATCTGGTAATTCCTCGGTGGTATATTGTGGTTGGTAATTCCAAACTTGTATTTTGTATATTAATTCTTTGAAACAGATTTTCTGTGGTTAGTAATTTTGAACTTTTACTTTGGAAATTGGTGATTCCGAACTGGTATATTGTAGCGTGTAATTCCGAACTTCAAGAAAAACTGTGTTCGCCATAGAGGGAGGGAGGGGGGGGGGGGGTACGGGACGGGAGTCAAAAATAGACGAAAATTGATCACGTAGTTTACGGGTGACCACTTATCGATTCTTAATGTCATTTATTTTGGAGTTAGTAATTCCGAACTGATATTTTGTAAATTCGTTATCCCGAACGGATAATAGTAATTTTGAACTTTTTCTTTATCAATTAATAATTCCGAACTGGTACTTTGTAGTTAGTAATTCCAAACTAGTATTTTTTAGTTAGTAATGCCGAACTGATATTTTGTAGTTGCGCATTCCGAACCAGTATTTTTTAAATTGGTAATTCCGAACTAGTATGTTTTAGTTGGTAATCTCGAACTGGTATTTTGTATCTTGTAATTCTGAATCGGTATATTGTAAATCGGTAATTCGGTATTGCTATGTTGTATTTGGTAATTTCGAACTAATATTTTTAGTTAGTAATTCCGAACTGATATTTTGTAGTTGCTCATTCCGAACTGGTATGTTGTAGTTGGTAATTCCGAACTGGTATTTTGTATTCTGTAATTCCGAATCGGTATATTGTTAATCGGTAATTTGGTATTGGTATCTTGTAGTTGGTAATTCCAAACTAGTATTTTTTAGTTATTAATTCCGAACCAGTATTTTGTAAATTAATAATTCCGAACTGTTACTTTGTAGTTGGTTATGCCGAACTGGTATTTTGGGGTTGGTTATTCCGAACTGGTGTTTTGTAAATTAGTCATAGCAAACCGATATTTTTTAGTTAGTAATTCGAACTCGTTTTTTTAAATTGGCAATTCCGAACTGAGAGGGGGGAGGGTGAGAAGATTAACTATGGTAACGCAGCTTATGAATGGCCCCTCAACAATGTTGTTTTTTAAGTCGAAACACTTTACGTAATCAATTCTGGTAATTCCGAACTGGTATTTTTTAAATTAGTTATTCCGAACTGATATTTTGTAAATTGGTAATTCAAAACCTGTGTTTTGTAGTTAGTGGTTCTGAAATTGTATTTTGTATTTGGTATTTTGGAACTGATGTCTTGTAAATTGGTAATTTCGAACTGGTATGCTGTAGTTGGTAATTCCGAACTGGTATTTTTCAAATTAGTTAGTCCGTACTGATATTTTTAGTTAGTAATTCTGAACTTTCTTTTAAATTTGTAATTCCGAACTGAGAGGGGGGAGGATGTTAAGACGAAACTTTGGTAACGTAGTTTATGAATAGCCCCTCATCAACGCTAAATGTTTTTTTTTAAGTAGAAGTACTCCACGTAATCATTTCTGGAAATTCAGAACTGGTATTTTGGGGTTTGTCATTTCGAATTGGTGTTTTTTAAATTAGTCTTCCCGAACTGATAATAGTAATTTTGAACTTTTACTTTGTAAATTGGTAATTCCGAACTGTAATTTTGTAAATTGTTAACAACGAACCTGCATTTTGTAGTTAGTAATTCTCAATTTGTATTTTGTAGTTGGTATATTTGAACTGTTAATTTGTGAATCAGTAATTTTAAACTTTTATTTTGCAGTTCTTAACTCTGACGGTTTTAAACGTCCACATTATCAAATATTTAATAATTGTATCCATTTTTAAATATTTCTTGCACCATTGACACTATTTTTATCTCAGAATTGAGCTAAAACCTTGGACTTGAAAGCTGTCTTAGATTAATGATGATGACCTTGAAAGTCATAAAGCAAGGAACATAACGCATGCCAGGTCAAAGCGTGTCCCTTTAATAGTAAATGATACTCGGATGCGGCAGCTGAACGATATAGTAAATGGCGATTTAAATGGCGAGGGACAATGAGGGTGTTACGGATTTTGACATCTCTTGCTGAACTGTAGTGTTCAGAGAAAGGAAGTCTCGGAGAAGGGTTGAGCATGTCCGGTCGGGAAATAACTTTCTTACCTACTTATGCCTTCATCTCCTGAAAGCAACTAACTGAGAAACGTCTCGATTTTCTCCTTCTACTTGTACTCTAACCTCAGCATTCTGCTTTCAAACATCTTTAACTTTTAACAACCAGGAAAATTCATTTCCTGATTACGCATTTAATTGTGTTCCCATAAATGAAGAGAAAGCGAGCAAAAGATGATAGATCCATTTGAGATAATTGGGCAATAATTAGGCAAATGTTGTATGTCAAAGACATCAGTTACAGAAGACAAATTCAAATAGTAGCATAATTATCATGGTCATAACAAAGACTTGGATAACGTTTGGTACGTTTCCTGATGACAAACTTGCAAAAAGTTTGCAAAAGATGACCCTCCAATGATAAAGTTCAATACACTCAACTCCCGATATAAGACCATGAGGCTGGAGGGCTGCACTGCCAGGTTACTTGCATCAGGCCGATGTGGGTTCAAAGCCACGGCAGGCTGTATCCGTAACCGGTCTTATATCGGGAGTTAAGTGTAAGTTTGAATTTTTTTTAATTCTTTTTTTCAGTGTTTTCAGTAAGCTTATCTTTCCTTCTTTTTTTCTCGCTTTTGTCTAAAATGCAAACTCCAACTTGTCTGCTGGAAAATTCTACTATTTAGTTAAAAATTTAATTTTTGAATTAAAATTTTAATTATTTGGATAAAATATCAATACCACTGATTGGTTTGAAAAATTAACTACATTATTCAAAATTAATTTGTTCGATTGAAAATTCATCTGTTTGATAGAAAATGTACTTATTTCATTTTTAGAAAATTTATCTTTTTGGTGAGTAAATAACATTTTGGGTTGAATGTTAAACTCTTGTTGGGAATTCATTTTTTCGTGTGGAATATTTATTTATTTACTTGAAAAGTCATTTCTTTGGTTGAAATTTTCAATTTAAAAAAATTGTTTTTCTAGATGAATTATTCCGTTTTTATTGGAAAATTGATATATTTTTTATTAAGAATTGATCTTTTCTAGTTAACGATTGAAATATTTTTTTTTAATCAAAAGGTTTTTTTAATCAAATTAAAGTATGTTCTGGTTTAAATATCAACAATTTCGTGTTTTGTTAAGAGTTCTTAGCTTTTGTGTGAAAAGTCAACTTCTGGCTTTGAAATTAAACTACTTTAAAAGTTATTATGGTTTTTTTGGTTAACGATTTATCATTTTATTTGAAAATAACATTTTTGGTTCAAAAATTCAACTTTTTTGTACAAAATTGGTCTTTTTGGCTTAAAAATATAATAATTTGTTATAAAATTAAATTATTTAGTTTAAAATTAAATTTTTTGCAACAAATTTATATTTTTATTTGAAAATTCAACTTTTTTGTCAGAAAATAATATTTTTTCACAAAAATTTAAAAATTTGGTAGAAAGCGAACTTTTATTTTTAAAAATCATATTTTTTGATTGTATAATAAACTATTTTGTACAGAATTCGTCTTTTTTGATACAAAATTAGTTTTCTTTGTAGGAAATTCACGTCTTTGGTTAAAAAAGCATTTTTTTATCTCGGAAATAAACTATTCCATTCTTGGTTATAAAATACTTCATGAATGAAAAATTTAATTATTTGAACAAAAGTTTATGTATATTATTAAAAATTAGTCTTTTTCGTTAGAAAATTAATTCTGTTGTTAAAAATTTATCTTTTTCTTTGAGGATTCAATTACTTGTTTGAATTTTTTTTAGTACAACTGGTTGAAAATTTACATTTAAATCTGAAAATTGGACAATAGAAATTTGGATTCAAAAACTATTTTTATAGTTGAACTATTCCATTTTTTCAATAAAAATTAAACTGTTTTGTTAAAAATTCCACTATTTTACAAAAAAGTATTTTTTTGAAAATTAAGCAGTCTTCTAAAAAATTCGTCTTTTTGGCTTACAAATTCAACTGTTATTGGTTGAATTTTAATATTTTTTATTTGAGAATTCGACCATTTGTTTGAAAATTAATTTTTGTAGGATAAAAATGGACTTACTCTTTCAGGATTCAACTATTTAGTTAAAAATTCTCATTTTTATTAAGTTCAACTAGCTAAGAATTCGTTTATTGGTTTTAAATTAATTTTTTATATTGAAATTGTGATAATTCATTTTTTTATTGAAAAACATCGTTTTTAGCTGCAAATTAAATTATTTGGTTGAGCATTCATTTTTATCCTCAAAATTTAAGTATTCAATGATTTGATAAAAATTCAAACGTTTTTTTTAAACTCAATTAGTTTGTTGTTGAAAATTTTACAATTTAAAAAAAGTGCTTTTTTTGCTGAAAATGCAACTATTTCTGGTTAAAAAATCAGCTCTCGTTTAAAAAATTGGTCAGATGGGTTTACAAATTCAACTGTTTTGGGTTCAATTTTAATTTTTGTTTTATTAAAAAATTTTACCACTTGTTTGAAAATGCGTATTTGTAGCCTAAAACTTAAAATATTGGGTTAAAATTAGATTTTTTTCGATAATTTAAATGTTTTTTTAAAAGTGTATCCTTTTCGATTCAAAATTTATATTTATTGTAAAAAAAACTCATATTTCTTAGTTAAAGATAATTTAAAAAAAAATTAAACTATCTTCCAAAAAACAGTTTTTGTGCAGAAAATATTTTTCATTTAAAAAATACCTGGTTGTCTCTATTTTGAGAGAATTTCGGGAGAAAATAAAAAAATTTTAATTCAAATATTTTAAAGGTAAAAAAATGTACAAAGCAAGAAGTAAATAGGATAGAATTTTCGAGTTCTGAAAATGCTAAAACCATTCATAATTCCTTTTTAAAAAAATGAATTTCTCTTTTTTTGTTTTCTCACTCCTCAGTTCCGCTTTTAGTTTAATACCTCTCGTATAAATTTTGAAAATATGTTTTTACCCATCGGTTTGTTTGAATAATGATAATAATAAAAATAATAATTCTATTCGAGTTGCATGATTAGCATCCGTATCGTATAATTTTCATTTTGATATCAATGCTCTCTATCAATCGCATAACGGAATAGAAATGTTCATCGCTAAATGCGTCATACATATAAAGCAAAATCAATAATTGTAACTTTTAGCAAAAGAAAACTTGAATTTGAACCATTTTACAATAGTATCGTAATACAGTGATAATATAACCGCAATTTATCAGCTTGCTGCGTAATTATCATCACAAAACCGTATGAAGTAATAAATTTTCTGTTGATAAAACATATTTGATGTAGAGAATTAATTTAATTAAATTATCTATAACAACCTACGATTTTATTCATCTATTTATTCTGTCCACATTTCTTTTTGCGTGTTTGTTGTTTCCAGATGAAGCGACATGAAGTTCCTACTGTAGAGAAATGCCTTATCATTCATTTTTAAATCATCAATAATTTTGCAATTTAAAGAAAATGAGTAAAGTTTAAAAATCATGATGCAAAATTTGATAATGCAATTTGATGATGCAAAATTTATTGACTGAGTTTCAAGATCCTGATTCAAGAATACTTCAATTTTAAACCAGGTTTGGAATTTTTTAGTTTTTAAGACTTCAAGTTTGAATGACTAATGTTTAAAGTTTTTCATCTTAAAATTCTTTAATTTAAAACGTTGACAATGAAACTGATTTTTTTAGACAGAAATCTCATTCTTTAATTTAGAACAATCTATCCAATGAATATAAATGGCATTCTTCACTTGGTGCAACATGATATGATAGATACCTGATAATAAGTTTTATCAACTTTAAAAATGTTTTAATTCCAGTTTGAAATTATAGTTTTTAAAACGCTATTCTAAAAAATGTGAATTTTTGAGGCCTTGAAAATAAAATTTTCATTCTTCAGTTTAGAGCATTGAAGATGATAGATTAATCATTTTTTAGGATTTCAAAAATTCTAGACAGAAGTCTTAAATTTTTAACCTTTTTTTGAACGTTATATTGATATGGAAATATCTCCTTTATAAAGATTAAGAAATTGTTTTGGTCATACGTTCAATATACGTATATATGTTTATTCAAGTCATTAAATAAAAATAGCGACGTTTCGACCCGTTTTTGGATCTTCTTCAAGATAATAACATCATTACAAAAATGTCTGTAAAAACATAAATTTTTTATCAAATTCAATGTTTAAATTTAATAATACACTTTCACATAAAATAAATTGAGCATATAATTTAAATCGTTACCTGAAACAAATCGTTCGACGACATTGACAACACAAACAAAACCACTGTTCAAACAGAACTATTTAGAAAATATTTTTTTGTGTTGTTTGTACATTATTAAAAATTTATGTAGTCATCCTCTTTAAACAGGAGAACAGGAGAAAGAAAAATTATTACAGTACAATATTGTGAACTGAACCAGGACGACATTTTAGGAAAACATACTTAGCACAGAGAAGGTGATATGACGTCACATTTGATTATATAATTAGATATTGAGCAATTGTATTCATTATAACTAAAGTCACAACAACGCGTCAAAATCTTTGAATTTAAAAAACAAATCAATTTAATAAGCACTGATAAACATAATTCATATGCATTCTTTCCGTTTGTAGATTAACGCACAAACTATTGTACTTTTCAATAAAGATGGATTCTATAATCTTTCTTTTATATGTGATAATTTCATTTGCTAAAATTCTGATGTTTTTAAAATAAAAATCGAAATCATGATCAAAGGACCAAGCACGTTGAGAGAGGCCCGTGTTGATTGTTATTAACGATTCTACAATCTCTTTTGTGTTCAGTTATCCGCGTTTTAAGTCTTCTGCTAGTTTCACCTATGTACATCTTAGAACACATTTTACATTTTATGAGGTATACCACAACCGATAAATTTTCTATTGAATCTAGATATTTTGTTGATGTACAAATTCTTTAATTTATTATTATTTTTAAAATATACGTTTATATTAAATTTTTTAAGAGAACTTTCTGATAAACCTTGAATGTACGGAAGCATTAAACTTTTATCGTTTTTTTGTATTGTTTCTAACCATTTTGACTTTTTAATTTTACTAGAATTGTTATAAATTTCATATGTTCTTTCTTTAATTATACTATTTATAAGGGGTAATGAATAATTGTTGATAATTAAAGTTTCTTTGATTTGTTTAATATTGTCTTTTCTGAACTGAATATCACTAACTTTTATTCCTGTGTCAATTATATTTTTTATTAGTCCTATTTTTTTCAAAAAGATGATGTGAGTTGTAATTTAAATACTGGCCAGAAAAGGTTGGTTTTTTATACCAGTTTGCAAGAATTAGTCCATCATCTTTTTTTATCACTGACAAATCAAGGTAGCTTAGAGTGTTGTTTTCCTCAATCTCATAAGCAAATTGAACCGATTCATCGATGCTGTTAAAAACGTTGACAAATTCTTGAATTTTTTCAGTAGGAATTATAGCAAAAACATTATCTACGTTTAAAAAACAGTGGCTTCAATTTTAAAAGTGACAACGCTCTAGATTCTATGTCTTCTAATACGAAATTCAATATGACCCATTTCATGGTGTCTCTGGATGTGGTGTCCATGTTTGACAATATACCTCTAGATTTGGCGATTGATAAAGTATTAGAATTGTCGTAAATTTGACACCACCATGTTTCAACGGATCTCCACGTTTCGTGAGCCCCTGAATCCGAGAATCAAGTTTTTACGATGGCGTCTGTCCGTCCGTCCGTCCGTCCGTCCGTCCGTCCGTCCGTCCGTCCGTAAACACGATAACTCTCGAAAAAATGAACGTATCAAATCTGTCTTTTGCACAATTTTTTA
>JAAAKG020107847.1:2057-15595 GCA_010014905.2 Druon quercuslanigerum | reverse complement strand
TTAGCAATTTTTAGAAATGGATTATGTTTGGATTATTATTTGTCAATTTTTTTTATAATATAATAATCTAAATACATTGGTTCTGAATCAAAAAAAAAAAAAAATACATTTCACACCAATCGAGATTCATAAGCCCCAATAGAAGGCTCGGAAAGTAGAACCGAACAAGCGCTCGAGCAGTAGGTAGGAGTGGGGATTACGCGCAGAAAACACGACAAAATACTGTTCTTTCTTCCGTCGCGTTTCCTGCGCGTCATTTCCACTCCGGACTACTGGTCGAGCGCTCGTTCGGTTCTGCTTTTCGAGCCTTCAATAGGGGGCCACCTATAAATTACTTAAAAATTTTTTCGACCTGAACTGTTAAATAATTTTCTCTAATATATTTTTTTTTACTAAATAAAAAAAGAGAAAATATAAAGAATATGGAATACAAAACAAAATTAGTAGCAAGGACATAATAAATTTATTTGAATAGAATCTCTAAACAGAATTTGTTTAATCAGGCAACGTTCTATCAATCTATTCAGACTGAATAGAAAAGTATGATAAATACAATGATCAATTGTTAAAAATATTACGTAACAGTGTCGATTTACCCCCTCCCATGCAACAGATCGTAACATTTTATCGACCCCCCCCCCCCTTTAATTTTAAATTTTCTTCCGCGGAGATATTCAAAATTTTCTAAAATATGCCCGTGTTTAGTATTGAATTAAATATGACATCTGCACTAATTTTTATTAAAGGATTTATAAACGTACAATTCACCTTTAAACAACGGCTACGTTAAGTTCGGGGGAGTGGGAGGTAAAAAATGCTCCAAATTGGTAACGTAGTTTATGGATTGCCCAGGATGGCACCAGGCTTGGAATATACAACTATAGTTTCTCTTCCAGCCACGAAAATAATTTGATCTTCAAAGAAGATCGATCTAGAATTCCAGTACATGCCCAACCCATCTCAAAGAATTTCTTTCACCCATGTCAACTAGTGTCTCCTCTACACACTCTTTGAGGATTATCTCATTACTCATTTTGTCCATCAAAGGTTTGTCACATATATAGGAATTTGAAGAACATGATTTCAGGAAAATGGCATCAGTTTTGTATGGTTCATAAACTAAAATTTTGATCAAGCGAAAAGCTATTTGTTAACGTAAACACATTACCTTGGTCAGTGGCGATTTATCGCTTCCCCTCAGATGGTCGCAGTGAACTGTTAGTTCGACGTGCACATATGTGTCGCAAAAACGAATCGATGCTGTGTACAAATATTACCCCAGCCATGTTTTCCGAAACGGAAACACCCTCTTGATGAAACGTTTTTTTTGGTTGAGTGCAAACGCACTCATAGGCTTCAATGTGTACGTTTATGTGCATGTGAGTGCGCACTTTCGTACCCACCATTTTTAGATTTGTATGTGCACATACAACTCACACATGTAACTCCTGACTTGGGACACACATAATGCATTTAAAGCGTCCCCGTAAACACCCCGACCAAAAGCGACGACTCCCTTTCCTTTCCTTTCTCCTCTTTCATTTTTTTTTCATGAAGTTCATACTTGCTCGCGTAACTTTGAGGGAAGCCAAGGGTGGTCGCACATTGCGACCGCAGTTGTGGGAAATTATTATTTGGTCTCGCTGCGATAAATCTGACTTAAATTCACTTTAAGTATGAGACCCCTGCCGTAACGGGCACGTCCAATGTAATTTTCCCGAAAACTAGGATAAATCTCTGGCCTTGTGGCTGAAATGAAAGTTTGCTACTTTTTTACAATATTAACTACCAATCCATTACCTCGGAAACTCAGTCGGACTGTTACTTTGTGCTGCGACAGCAGAAGTTACCATTACCGAAAGTGGAAACTAGTTTTGTTAAAAAAAAATTCTCTACGTTGGAATGTCTTCAAATTAGCATTATTTGTGACTTATAAGTAAGGAACTTAGTAAATTGGCACTTATGTGTTATTAATGCAGAGTAAAGTGAAACTGCAGACATTAATCGAATCATTTCAGGTCAGCAACAAAAGTTGTGTTTTAGCACCCGGAAGTATATGGAAAAATTCGAAATTGTTCGATGTCTTCTATTTCAGAGTTTACAGCCAAAAATACTCTAAAAAAACGCTGAGAAATAAAATTTATGTTTATTTATATAGTATGCTATAGTTTAATTCTGAAAAAATGATACTTTCAAAAAAATACTAGTTAAACTTTTAACCAAAATTTTAATTTTCAAACTAAAAAGACGAATCTTTAGAAGAAAGTTGAAATGTTGAAACAAAAGATCATTTTTGACCAAGGAAGAGGAATTTTTAAAAATGACTTCCCAACCACAAATGATGAATTTTCAATCCAGAAAAGAACGAATTCTCAACAAGAAAGTTGAATTTATGATAAAAACCCGTTACTGTAACAAAATAGTTAAATTTTCAACCGAATAAGTAAATTATCAATAAAACAGTTTTATTTTTAACCAAATTGATAATTAATTTTTAACTAAATGGTCCAATTTTCAAACTAACAGGAATAAAATTAAACCATAAACAGTTGCATATTCAAACAAATAGTTCAATTTTCAAGACAAAAAGTCGATTTTTTCATAAGACATTTAAATTCTCAACCAACAGAATTTATCTTTACACAAAAAACATACATTTTCAACATATAAAGGCTAAATTTTAGCCTAAAATCGGAAACTTTAAATTTTTAGATTAAAAATTAATTGTCAATTGTAAAAAAAAAGTTTGAAAAAAAATATAAAAATTTTCAAATAGAGAAGAATCATAAAAAAAATGGTTGACAAATTAATTCAAATTTTAACCACATAGTGAAATTTTAAACCAACAAGATGATTTTTTAACCCAATAGTTGGATTTTCAACGAAAAATATTAATTTATCACTGAGAAGATTAATTTTTTATCAGGAAGTGGAATTTTCAACAAGAATCGAATCTTCAAACAAGAAATATTTTTCAGTCAAGTAAGGAAAAAAATGTCAACCAAATTGTTAAATTTCTAATTTAAAAAGTCAAGTGAGAACAAAATTTCAATAAAATTGTTAAATTTCCAATTTAAAAAGGTGATATCTCTACTAAGCAGGTAAGTTTTCAAATCGTAAATATACACTTCCTATCAAAAATTAATTTTTAAATAAATTGTTAAAAAAATAGTTCAATTTTTATCAAAAAATATGTATTTTAAACCAACAGGATTTATTTTCTACGCCAAAAACACAAATTTTCAACATATAAAGGCTAAATGTTAGACTAAAAACGGAAAATTTAAATTTTTAGGTTAAAAATTAGTTTTTAATTACAAAAAAAAGAAGTTTGCAAAAAAATAGTTAAATTTTCAACCAGAGACGGATCTTAAAAAAAATGGTTAACAAATTAATTCAACTTAAATCACATAGTTAAATTCCAAACCAACAAGATGATTTTTTAACCAAATAGTTGGATTGTCAACGAAAAATATTAATTTATCACCGTCAAGATTGATTTTTTACCAAAAAGTCGAATTTTCAACAAGAATTGAATCTTCAAACAAGAAATAGTTTTCAGTGAAGTAAGAAAAAAATTTCAAGCAAATTGTTAAATTTCTAATTTAAAAAGGTGATATCTCTACTAAGCAGATAAGTTTTCAAACCGTAAATATAAACTTTCTACCAAAAATTAATTGTCAACTCAATTCTTGCCAAAAAAAAGTATTTTCAACCAAAAGGATTAACTATTTACCAAAATGATGAAATTTCTACAAAATACAAAAGCTTTTAACCAAACAGTTGCATTTTATAAAAAAGAGGTGACATTTTTACCAAATAGTTTCAATTTGTTACAAAGTTGTTAAATTATCAATCGAAAAATACGCTTTCTCTACAAAACAGTTTAATTTTTAACTTGCAAATGTACATATTTTAATCTTAATTTTCAACCAAAAAAATGAATTTGCAACAAAAAAGAATTAAATTTAAACCAAAAATAGTTGGATTTTCTTATTGTTTTCTATTAATTCAGTTCGCATTAAAATAAAAATGGGAAAAGGATAAAATGAATCTTCCTGGCCGAAAATTCAACTATATTACATTTTTAGTTGAGCATTCGTCCTCTGAGCTTAAAAATTGAACTATTTGGTTGAAAATGCAGCTGGTTTTGGTTGAAATTTTTTTTTGTTTGTTTGCAAATTTGACCATTGGGTTAAAAATCCATCTTTATAAGTTGAAAGTTCAACTATTTGGTTGTAAGTGCATGTTAGTATTTATGAAGGCATCCCAATTATGCAAAAAACTGATTTTTTACGAAAATGAACGATAATTAATAATTTTTAAACAATGATTTTATTTTATCGACCAGGGTAACTAATTAATTTTTTATGTTAAATATTTAATAGTGGTGATTACTGGTCTATTATTTGTTGTAAAAGATAAAAACTCCGCCCGGATTTGAACCGGGAACGCGACTATGCTTAAGTGGATCGTTAACCAATTGCATCATGGAGGCTGTGGTAGATTATATTTTGTTTCACCAATATTAAGTGGTCATGCGGAAGAGTTTTTACCGAAACAGAATACAAATGTAAATATTCGTGTTTTTTTGTTTATCAGGGTAATTAATTTATTATATTAAATATTTATTGGTATCGATTACTGGTCTATAATTTGTCTGAGAAACGAGAACAAATTTACCAAAGCCTCAGTCGCGTAACTGGTTAACACTGCATTCATGTAGAGTAGCGTTCCTGGTTCAAATATGGGCACAGGTAAATTTTTTGTCTTTCCTCCAAGAAATAATAATCGAAAATATTTATTATTTAACATAAAAAATAGTTAATTAATCGTTACAATAATAATGGGGCTGTTTAAGTTCCCAAAATTTCGTCTGGCTTGAATAAAATAAAAAATGCTAGAGGTTAAATCATTTGCACAAAGGAAATATAAATATTGACATAACTTTGAACGCTTACATAAATAAAATTGGATTGTCCGCCTTATGATATACATGAAGCAAGTAAAGGAGAGGAAAAAAGGAAGATAATAACAGGGTATAAACGGGTTGAGTACTGGGTAGTGTGTTTGGGTAGGACTTCTTACCTGCTATATAATGTCCTACCGTCGCGTCGACTGACCACCGAAGGACCCTCGTGGGTGAATTTACATAGTCACGTATGCATATGCAGGAGAAGAATTCACCAATCACAGGTCGTGCATATTACAGAGCTTCTTTATGCATGGCTTTCGGTTGACGGACCTTCTCATGCATGTGCATATGCCTTTATGCAAATTGCTCTGTGAGGGTATTAAATCTAGCTGAATCGTCATTTGTTCTCCACCTTTGTCTGATAAACTTCACGTTCATTCTCTTTTGAAGTCCTAGGTCATTCAATTTCTGATGTGACAAATTTCAGAGATTCAAATAATAAAGTTATGATTAGAGCCTTCTTCATTAATGAAGCAGCAGCTTAAAGAATCTGGATTTGTCATTTCGGATACGTTAACATCTTTATTGGGTGTGTAATAATTTTGGTGAATTGTACAATTTCATCGGGTTGGAATCAAGCATAATCTTTACTGAATGTGCAATGATTTTGGCGACTTTCTCAGTTTGAAGAGTGGTACCAAGCTCAAAGTGAGTAGGTTACCAAACTTGTATAGGGTAGGTACCAATCATCATCTTTCCTGAATGTATAATGCTTTTGTCGAATTAAAAAATTTTAGCGGTGGTACGAAGCCTAAACTGTGTCAATTACTAAACCTATTCGTATCTAGTTTTAATACGAAGCATCATCTTTACTGGATGTGCGATGTGAGTTGCACAATGACTGGGTCAAATTTCTTTAAGGAATTTGGATTTGTTATTTCGTATCAATTTACGTCTTTACTGGATGTATAATAATTTTTGGGAATTGTACAATTTGTCCGGATTTGTACCAAGCATCATCTTTACTAGATGTGTACTAATTTTGGCGACTTGTACAATTTGAAGAGTGGTACCAAGCCTAGAGTGTGTGTGAATTACCAAACCTAATCGTATCTAGTTTTAATACGAAGCATCATCTTTACTGGATGTGTCATTTGAGTTGCACAATTTGACTGGGTCAAATTTCTTTAAGGAATTGGGATTTGTTAATTTCGCATCAACTGACATCTTTACTGAATGTATAATAATTTTTGGGAATTGTACAATTTGACCGGATTGGTACCAAGCATCATCTTTAATGGGTGTGTTATTAGTTTGGCGACTTGCAAAATTTGAAGAGTGGTACCAAGCCTACAGAGTGTAATTACCAAACAAATATAGGTTTCGTATCAAGCATCGTCTCTCAAGCATCTGTCAAGCATCAATTGACATCTTTACTGGATGTAAAATAGTTTTGGGAATTGTACAATTTTACCGGATTGTTACCAAGCATCATCTTTACTGAATGTATAATGCTTTTGGCGAATTACCCAATTTTAGCGGTGGTATAAAGCCTACAGAGGGTAATTACCAAACCTATATAGGTTTGGTACCAAGCATCATCTGTACTTGATGTGAAATGACTTTGGTGAGTTGCACAATTTGACTGAGTCAAATTTCTTTAAAGAATTTAGATTTGTAATTTCGCATGAATTTACATCTTTACTGGATGTATAATAATTTTTGGGAATTGTACAATTTGTACCGGATTGGTACCAAGCATCATCTTTACTATATGTGCACTAATTTTGGCGACTTGTACAATCTTAAGAGTGGTACCAAGCCTACAGAGTGCAATTATCAAACCGACATTGGTTTAGTAACAAGCATCATCTGTGTTAGATGCATAATGATTTTAGTGCACTATGCAATTTGACAGATGGTAACAGGTGATAATTTGACAATGTGTAACCAAAAAACATAGATACCATTAGTGGTTTCTTCAGTACTGGGTCTCAATTTTGTGTAAGTACTGAACATAGTTATTAATTATCTTTAGGGATGTCTTCACTACTGGACTATTATCTTTAATAGTCTGTAGTCATAATATTGGATCAATTGACATCTTTCATGGATGTGCAATAATTTTAATGAAATTCACAATTTGGCCAATGGTGACAATCCTACAGTGGGTTAGCTCAGACGATGTTTATCATTACACATTTTCTTCAGTCCTGGCCCAGTACCTTTAAGAGTCTAGATTTCTAAATTTGGATCAATTGACATATTTCCAGGACGTGGAATAATTTTGGCGAATTGCACAATTTGGTGTTGTAAAGCGGGAAGATCAAATACAAGAGGCACATACGTGTTCGCGTGTATAAATTACGCCTGCGTGCACGTATGCAGCCATACGCGCAAGAGCAAGTCCGCTGAGACTATCAGGCTCGCAGAACTCGAGAAGCTGGCTTTGTACCATGGATATGTATTCATTCGTGTACCTATGTACAACACTTGAGTAGGGTGATATACTCAAATACGATTGTGCTGTTCAGAGTGTGCTTATTCCTGGCGCGCAGTGTCGTCTTTGCCTGTTCCTTATTCGCAATGCTATGTAGGAGAATTGAAATATGTGAGGTCAATCGGGGTAATTGTGATACATGGGGTAAATCTGTTACCACACTTCAGCCTTCGAATATTTCTTACACAATGCCTCCATAGGCTCCCCTCATAAAAATTCTTCCACTTAAGTAAAGAACATGAAACATGGTTCTATGAATAAGGAAAACATTGCAATGATTACTAGAGAATATTTATCTCAATTTTGCCCTGTTTCTGAGGAACAACATTAAATTTTAAAAGTCGGAAAACGAGTGTTTTATTTCAATGAAATTGTGAAAGAGAGGCACACCTAAGCAAAACAGTTATGAACATTATTGCATTGTACCGTTAACTTCTTGATACTAAAATTATTTGGAAAAGCACCGTTAGGAATTAGACCTTTCTCCGTAATACTGAGGAGCCAGAATACGATTTTAATTTGAGAAACGCCGTAACGAGAATCTAGAATCCGTCAAGAAACATGGGGAAATTTTGGATTAAAAAAAAATTTAATTACTACTTCAGAGTTTTATCGAAGCGTGCGAAGGTTTGGAGGTCTATTTTTTTAGGTCTTTCTTCAGGTCTTAATTTTTAGGTCTATTTTGATACAAATCATTATTAATTGACAATTTGAATATCTTCCATGACTTTTTCCAAAATTTTTATTTGTTTAAATAAAGTTAAATTATTTGAACAATTATTTATTCCCAAAAAATGTAAAAAATAATCGTATTTTTTTAATGAAATGTAATAGTTGGCCATTAATTGTAGTACTATATTTTTTTAAAACATTATGTAATTATTTAAACAATTAATTATTATTCATTTTTAAAATTTATAAAAAATTAGCTAGAAATGTCCATTTTTTCCAAAGTGGTATTCCAGTCTACTTCTTGTTGAATAATTACATAATTTTGGTACATTTCTTATGATGTATTACACATTTTTATTGGTTTCAACAATTTGTATTTTCTGAAGGCGTTTTTTTCCGATAACTTTAACTGTTTAAACAAATATAATAAGTTTCAAGAATTATTTTTTCAACAATATTTTTAAAATCGTATTTTCTGAATTAAAAATAGTATCGCATGATTTCGAGGAGTAGTGAATTCTATTTTAAACGTCATGTGTTTGTGTATGTAATTCTTATTCGTAAAACGTCCATACTCTATTTGAAGGAAACTTGAAAAAAATTAATTGTATAAACAAGGACATAACGCTTTTAGCAAAATTCACTACTCCTCAAAATAATTCAATATTATGTTTAATTCATAAAACATGATTTAAAAATAAATTTGGGAAAAAATAATTGTTTAAACAAATTCAGTTTTTTCAAAAAATTAACGAATGGTTAATATATTACCAATCGGATTAGGTTTGCAAAACAATTGCAGCTGAAATTTGAAATTTTTCATTGCTATTTAATAACCCAATTGAACAATATTTACTAAAAGGGTCGCCTGTGGACTTTTAAACGTATTTCTTACACTGTTTTTTCATGAGGCAAATTTTGGAGTCACGTACGTAATAAACACTGAACTACATTAAAATTTATGCTTAAGAATATTAGCGTTAGACTGAAATAGAACAATTTTTATCATTACTATTTTAATTTTAATACAATATACACTATATTTGCACGCAAATATCAGTGTCTTTTAAAATATTTTAGAGGATACGTCGATACACAAAAAGCAGTCTTTTGACAACTAGGAATACCTTTTTGGGTCCTGCTTGAACGTCGGATTGAAGAATAAGTATTTCACTACTCATCCTTTAAGTCTTGAGTGTATTTTAATAATTCGTATATACATAATACGTATTTTTATTAATATCCATTGACGTAACTTGCAATAACTTTTATATTTATTAACATAAGTTTCTAAATAAAAGATCAAACTTTGGAACAGGGTGGCATAAAATGATTTGCAAAAGGATTTCTTAATTCATTTTTCTCTAAAACTTTGGCAACACTTTTTGTCTTGTTTTCCATCGACGTGACCTGAATTTTGGTTTGCTAGGGCTGCGAGATAAAAAATAGAACCCTCCAGAAAAAGTTTTGCATAAAATTAAAGAAAAGAAAGTTTATCGAATAAATATTGTTATTTTAGTTATAAAAGAGTATAAATAAATAATACAAACTATAAAGTTTTAAATGCAAAAAAAAGGTTTATTTCATGGGACGACACATATTTTTTTTTGTAACATGGAGATATTTAATTAAGTATATATACAATACGGCTGTAACAAAGAAATTGTCTTTTTCAAAAAATCATTATTATTTGTTATTAAACTGTTGATAATTTCGACAAATGATATTATTATATTTAAAATGCAAAGAAGTTTTATTATTCTTACCTAATTTTTAGTCTTTAAACTATAACAAAAAATTGATTCATTTTAATTTATAAAAATTAGTTAAAATCTTTTTTATTCAATAAATTCAATTTTTTGCTTTTTGTATATTTAGTATATATTTTATATTATACATTTTACTTCTGAACATTTTATTGGGAAATGGGTGCGTCGTCAAAAGGCTCCACAAGTCTTTAAAATAAATTATAATAAAAAATAATTTATACTCCTCAGGGAGAAAAAGTAGTTTACACTCCTTAGGGAGTAAAAGTGCTTTAAACTCCTTAGGGTGTAAAAAGTACGTTATACTCCTTACGAAGTAAAAAATACTTTATGCTCCTTAGGGAGAAAAAGCAGTTTACAGTCCTTAGGGAGTAAAAGTGCTTTGCACTCCTTAGGGTGTAAAAAGTATTTTATACTCCTTAGGGAGAAAAAGTGGTTTATACTTCATGGGGAATAAAAAGTACGTTGTACTCCTTAGGGAGTAAAAAGTACTTTAAACTCCTTAGGGAGTAAAAAATACTTTATACTCCTTAGGGAGTAAAAGTGCTTTACACTCCTTATGGTGTAAAAAGTACGTTATACTCCTTAGGGAATAAAAAGTACTTTATACTCCTTAGGAAGAAAAAGTAGTTTATACTCCTTAGGGAGTAAAAAGTACGTTATACTCCTTAGGGAGTAAAAAGTACGTTATACTCCTTAGGGAGTAAAAAGTACGTTATACTCCTTAGGGAGAAAAAGTAGTTTATACTCCATAGGGAGTAAAAAGTGACGTCAGGGGTAAATAAGGAAATTATACATCTATGAGCTCGCATATTACGATAATTAGCCCACTCGCCGTAAAGCCTGCCAGGCACTTTTGGTTGCAGATAATAGAATTTCGCGGTGATTTATGGAAAGTCACCATATATAATTGATCAAATTACCGCAAATTACCAAAAACTTGCGGAAATTTCTAAAAATGTTTAAAATTAAATTTTTGGTAATTTATGGTAATTTACCATATTTAACTGTAAAATTACTACGAATTACCGCAAATTTTCGGAAATTTATAGACATTTTTAAATTGAATTTTCGGCGATTTATAAAAAGTTACCATTAATCTGTAATATTACCCTAAATTATCAACATATTTAATAAATTACCGGCAATTTATAAAAATGTTTAAAATTTAATTTTGGGTTATTTATAGTAATTTACCATATTTACCTGTCAAATTGCCATAAATGAACGAAACTTTCCATAAATTTCCGGAAATTTACAAGCATTTTTAAAATAAATTTTCAGCAATTTATCGTAAGTTGCCATAAATTAACCTTTAAAAATATCAAAAAATATCGTATGCGCCAAGGGGGAGAGGGAATTTTTCGACGAGGGTATGTTTTCAGTACGAGTGGCAGGCGAGCGCATAAAAGCGTCGAAAAATTTCTTCTCCCGTTAGGTGCATAATATACTACTGTAGCTTGTACACTTCCGTACGTTCTTGTTTTAATGGCAATAAGCCTGATGTACACTAAAAAAAATCAGTTTCAAAAAATACTTTTTTTTAATTTACTTTTTTGAACGTGCCCTCTGTCTGGAGAATAATCCACATAGAGGTTATTTCCAAATATCCGGAAATAAGCGGTATACAAAAAAATTGTTTAGACAAAAGTTGCTCAGGTCAATGGGGGCCATCTTTCTGGAAAATCGGGTTTGACCTTGAGATCAAATTTCAAGGTTATTTAAAGATCTGATTGATTTTTTTAAATGGGAATCCCTATTTTTGACATTAGATTCTAAAAGAGCGGGAAACTTTACGTCCGAAATGATAGTTAAGAATCAATTTCCACGAGGTCAACAAAAGATTAAATCGAGGAAATATTTCAAAATCATACAGAACATGATTTTTTTGGTTTTATTTCTTTAAGAAGTTTGAGCAACACAAAGCTGCAGTGAATTTGGGACCAACGACCTTGATCACCTTGACACTGAGTCCAACTTGGAAGTCATTCGTAGATCAAAGTGTGGAGTTTCTTGGTTTGGAGCTTGTGAGTTTATGGGTTTGGTTTCGGGTGTATTAGTTCCAGAAGATAAACACTTTGACCTTCGAATGACCTTCCAAGCAAGCCTCAAGGTCAAGGTTCTCAAAGTCATTGGTCCGTAATCCACCCCAGCTTTGTGTTGCCCAAACGTGTTAAAAGAATAAAACAAAAAAATTTTGTTTTGCATGATTTTTGAAAATTGACTTTGATTTAACCTTTAGTTGACCTCGGAAAAATTGACTCTAACTATCATTTTGGATGCAAAATTTTCCCCTCTTTTAGAATATTATGTCAAAAACAGAGGTTTCTATTTAAAAAATCAGTGTGACCTTTAAATAACGTTTAAAATTGATATTAAGGTCAAAACCGATTTTCCGGAAATTTTGGGGTGGATAGATTAAAATGGCCCACCCTGTATAACAATATAAGTTAACTGACTGAAAAAGAAAATCGCGTGTGGAGACGGCAATGTGAAGTCAGTCGGTGATACCAGTAGGTAAGAAGGACGATATGAGAGGCGAACAAAGGAATGTAATACACGACGTGCGACTACTGCAAATAAGTACATAGGTAGTAGAGCTACAAGAGTTTACAAGGTAGGTATTACCTAAGGTTATAAGGGATATGAGCGCACGCTCGATGTTAATACGAGTATAAGCGCGAGCCGACTGCCATGCTATTTCGAGCCGCTTCAGTCTGAGAGAGCGAGGGTAGTTTTAATTACGCCATTAGGGGAGGCTGACTGCAACCGAGCGGCTAGACGTCTTCCATCCCCGAATCTCTATCGCCCTTCCTTCACCTCTTTGCTAAATTAATATCGCGCTTAAATTCCGCTTCGCCCTCACCTACCCCGCAGTAGCGTAACGTCTCAGATTGTCTTTAGTTTCAGCGATTCATGAAATTACCGCGAATTCCGGCTTTGATTAAATAGCACGATTTTTACGAGGTAGACCAGGGGTTAACCAAGCAGCCATTTTGATAGACGCAAGCAAAATTCAAAGAATTCAAATAAATTCAAAATCCTTTACAAGAAATAAAAGAATTGACAAAATTCAAAATAATTCAAAGAATCCAAAACAATATAAATAATTCAAAATTCAAAATAATCCCTTCCACAGCCAACACTTCCCCTAGCCTAATCACCTTTATTTTTAATTATTTTCCCTATTTCCTCTCGCTTACTTTTATTTCCCCTATTTCCCCTACATGATTATTCCTCACTTCTCCTACCCCCTACCTTTCCCCCTTATTTCCCCTAACTTTCTCTACTTCAGCTTCCACGATTTACACAAAGTTCACTACTCCTCAATATTACTTAGTACTTAGGGAACTATTGTATTACCTTTATTTCCCCTCGCTTCCATTACTTTCCTACCCATCACTTCCTCACACTCAATATTACTATACTTAAGGAACTTCATTTCCCCTCACTTCCACTACTTTCCTACCCATCACTTCCTCACCCTCAATATTACGAAGTACTTAAGGAACTATTGTATTACCTTTATTTCCCCTCGCTTCCACTACTCTCCTACCCATCACTTCCTCACACTCAATATTACTATACTTAAGGAACTATTTTATTACCTTCATTTCCCCTCACTTCCACTACTTTCCTACCCATCACTTCCTCACCCTCAATATTACGAAGTACTTAAGGAACT
>JAAAKG020107836.1:0-15596 GCA_010014905.2 Druon quercuslanigerum | reverse complement strand
GGTGAAATCCAGGCAACGACATATAAGACCCATAACCTCCCAATTCATATTTTCAAAAAATTTGAACAATTTTTTGACATTTTTGGCAGCCATATTAGATGCACTATCTTGAATTTTTAAAATCCGATAACAGATTCGTTATCATCGATCCGTAAAACCACCCCCTGACAAGAATTTTTATGAAAATTTAATATTTTCTTGAAATGTTTGGAAGTCATATTGGATCCGCCATATTGAATTTTGAAAATCTGATAGAAGATTCGTAATCACCGACAAAAAAAATTCTATATGAATTTTTTTATGAAAATTGAACCATTTTTTGACATTTTTGGCAGCCATGTTAGATCCGCCATCTTGAATTTTGGAAATCTGGTAGCATATTTTCAATCAGCGACCCAAAGAACTAATTTGCATTAATTTTTATGAAAAATGAAAAAAATGGTTAGCGCAGGAAAACGTACGGAAAAAATTTAAAAAATTTATTATTTGGGCCGCCATATTGGATGCCGCCATGTTTAATTTGAAAAAACCTACCACTACATTTTGAAGGCTAGAGTGCATGGACACTTTTAATGCACATATAAAAAAATCTACAGACGATTTCCTTCCTAAAATTGCATCTTAAAAACTGTTTTCATTCGACAATTCGTGTTTTTTTGTAAAATAAATAATTACATATTTTCAAATATTCATTTTTTTTTAATTCTAACGTCAGAAATCGAAAGCGCAGACAATATTACGTTGGAAATAGGTGGTGTTAATTTTTTCTATGACCGATTTCTTAATTAATAGAGCCGTTGAAAAGAATCTTAAAAATGTGTCCACACTGCACATTTCAAAACTGAATGGTTATAATTAAGTGATTTAAAATTAAGAGACTTTCAACTTTTTGAATTGAAATCCTAGAGAAAACATGAAAATTATGAGTAATACATTAGTGCGGTAAGAGATTATTCATGTCGAATAGACCCATGTTTTCAACAATTATTTTAAAACCTACAGCGTAAAAATATAATTTTTCAATCAAGTCTTTCAGAGTTAAATATTATTAAATTTTTCAAAGTTTAAGTAACTTATATTAAGCTTCCAATTTAAGATTATTAAAATATTAAAAATAGTTATTTCTCAGTGAAAAATGTACGATCGGATTTATAGAATTAACAATTTATTCGTCATACAGCTAGATCTTTAAGAGAACCAGGAAAGAAGTAAGAATTAAAATCTATATCTCAATGTAAAGTTGTAATATTATTTTCTTTATCTTATTTTAGCATATGCAGAGTTTCGAAATGTACCTGCGATACTTGATAGTGACTGTCCTTTTCAGTCCTATTTTAGGATCAAGTTACTGATATTTTTAAAACTTTTTTTAACACATTTCATAATTTTCGTGAACTCTTTTAAAAGTTAATTCGCTTCTTTCAGAAACATTTACTTTTAAAGATGCTAAGAACTGGGGAAAACATTATCCAGGATGTAATGGGAAATTTCAATCTCCCATGGCAGATGATCAAAAAAAGTTCATTGGTGATTCTCCAACTATCAAGGAAAAAATGAAATTTATAGACACTGAAAAATTACCAAGAAAAATTATCATGAAGAATACTGGTCGCACTGGTATTAGGCATTACTTATTTTAAATCATGAATTTAATTCTGCTTTACTTTATTTTATAAATTCTTTCACACTTTCTATAATACAGTGGAATTAAAAGGTGTTTGGTCTGGAAAACCTCCAACGCTTTCTGGTGGACCCCTTAAAGGGACTTATGTATTTGAGAAAATCGATTTCCGTTGGGGCCCAAAAGATGTAAGTCTTCCCGAAAAAATTTAAACTATCTAAATTTAAATTATCTAAATTCCGCTGATTGAGGATAGTATCATTTTACTTCTTGATTTAAAAAAAATAACCTTTGTATTTTAACATACTTATTCAAGGTTGTGAATAATAATTCCGCAGAATCTCGATTTCATATCGAGAACAATCGATAATAAAAGAATAATTTTGTGATTTTGAATATTTAATTCGTGAAAGGATAAAATATTAATATTTTATTAGTCAAATATTCGATTTGTCGATCAATCAGGAAAATGATCACTAATTTCAATTAAGACAATAAATAATGTAACCATTACTGAATATAATAATAATTTTAATACTTTTTATCTTAACTGCACGAATGCACAGTTTACAGATGTGATAAATTATGATCCTCAGTTTAAATCCATCTACATGTAAGTCAAAAGACTCTCTTAATATTTTAATTCCCGCTAACATTGACAAAACGTTCGATATAAAATTTCATGCAATAATTTTTGTTTTATAGGCTGTATATGTACATGCAGGTGTATTTTTATAAAGAAGACTTGAAATCATTTGACAAGGCTGAATCACAGAAGGACGGTCTTGCTGCATTTAAATTGAGGGTCGAGGTAAGAAGTGCAAATTAATTACTTGAAAAACATTCTTTTAACAATTGTTCACTCATTATTCTTACCAAATAACACACAAGCATTATCTTGGCATTTCCACCAAAATAGTTCCATTTAAGTAGCCTTGTAAGTGAAAAAGTTACATAATCATTCAACCCCTTTAAACTTTTTCAAAATCTCTTAAAACTCCTATCCTGAAAACTAATAGGTCCTTCACAATCGTTTCATAAATACCCTAAAACATTTTTAATCTTTTCGAAATACCTTGAAGCTTTCTAAAGCTCTTGAAGATTCCTTTAATGTTACAAAAGTATTAAAAATTTGTTTAAGACCTTTGAAATCGTATTAAAAATGCATGCCAAAGATAACTTAAAGGAAAGAAAAAAATTGAATTTGTCTTTTCGAAAAATCCTATATTATTTATACATTCTTGAAATCTCAGTTTATCGAGGAAGGGTCTTCGCTCAAGAACCTGGAAAAATATATACATAAGGTGCAAGCCATAAATTCAACAGCTGAGTTACACCCCTTTCCCTTAGTAAGTTTTGCATACCAAGATGGCTCACAAGCGGGTTCACAATCGAGTTCACAATCTCTATTTTACAAAGGGTCTTTAGATTACCCACCTTGCTCGGAATCTGTGACTTGGTTCGAACCCATGTTTGGTTTCTCTATTCCCGAAGACCTGGTAAGAATAATTATTTCTTTTAAATATGAACGAAAATTAATTTTATAAATTGTTTACACTACCGTCGGAAATTATGAGATCGATTGACGCAATCAATATTAAAAATCACTGCTGGCTTTGAACCACGATAACTTAGAGAAAAAAAATAATACGGGATTTTTAAGAAAGTTGAGTTTTAATCGACGATCACGATTCTTGGCCGGTCTGCTACTCGCCTCCTTCGTTAACGATAACTAAGCGAAAAAAATGATACGGAATTCTTAAAAAAAACAGTTGGTAAGCCTATGAAATTCCACGTCTATTAATGTCAAACAGATTATTTTTGATCTGCTGAAGAGAATAGAGCACATGATAAGTTTAAAAAAAATGCTAGATTTTATAAAATTTTTTATCGCGACTTCAACTATTAGCATGAACTAGGAAAATTGTTGCAAAAATCTGAAAATTATACGATATAGAGCCTGAAATTTTATCTTTAATTTAAAAAAAAGAAACTTAAACAATCTTCATCGGTTCCCGAGATACGATTAAAAATGTTCAATCATATCTGAGTTGAGTTTTAGTCGACTATCACGGTTCCCGGCCGGTCTGCTGCTCGCCTTCTTCGTTAACGATAACTAAGCGAAAAAAATGATACGGAATTCTTAAAAAAACAGTTGGTAAGCCTATGAAATTCCAAAACTATTAATGTCAGATTTTTTTTGGTCTGCTGAAGAGAATAACGCACGTGATAAATTCAAAAAAAGACTAGATTTTCTAAAAGTTTGTACCTCCAATTTAACTTTTAGCATGACCTAGGAAAATTGTTGCAAAAATCTGACAACTATACGATATAAAGCCTGAAATTTTCTCTTTAATTTAAGCTAAAGAAACCTTAAAAATCTTTATCGGTTCCTGAGATACGACTAAAAATGTTCAATCGTATCTGAGTTGAGTTTTATTCGACTATCACGGTTCCCGGCCGGTCTGCTGCTTGCATCCTTCGTTGAGGCAGGACCGAATATGCCACGCACAGAGGTGGTGCTTGATTGGGGCACTCTTATACTTTTGATTCTGCTTATCAGTAATTTTTATTCTAAATTATTGTAAATTTTTTTGATTATTTATTGTTTTTTTCAATTATTTACAATTATTTCAATTCAGAATTTTCCCCATATTTGGGAATAAAAAAATGATGAACAGTTTTTTTATTTCTTGAAATTTCTATCAACTAGATTATTAATAATACTTTTTCCTATTTTTTTTTTAAATTTTGATCATCGAAAAATTTAATAATGAGAGAGTCGTCTGTGAAAGAAATATGTTTTTGTAAAGGAAAATAATAAACTACTTATTATAAATTGAAAATATAATTTTCATTACGTCTACGCACTGCTTTATGTTCAATTAATTTTGAAAATTCCACTATTATTCACTTTTAATATTTTTGAGTATTTTTCAAAGAAATAATTTATTTAGAATTTAGCTGTTCAATTCGTTAAAAAAAAAGTTTACTCTCGTAGCAATATATCTACATTTTTTAAATATTCTAGTTGATAAAAAAAAACTGATCATCATTTTCTTATTTCTTAATATAGGGATAATTATAAATTGAATTAAGTGTAAATAATTGAAAAAACAATAACTTATTTAAAAAATTTACAATAATTTAAAATAAGAATTACTGTTGGGCAGAATCAAAAGTATAGGAGAGCCCCAATCAAGCACCGCCTCTGTGCGTGGCCTATTCGGTCCTGCCTCAACGAAGGAGGCGAGCAGCAGACCGGCCGAGAACCGTGAACGTCGACTAAAACTCAACTCAGATACGATTGAACATTTTTAATTGTATCTCAGGAACCGATAAGGATTTTCTAAGTTTCTTTAGCTTAAATTAAAGATAAGATATCAGGCTCTACATCGTATAATTTTCAGATTTTTGCAACAATTTTCCTAGGTCATGCTAAAAGTTAAATTGGAGGTACAAACTTTTAGAAAATCTAGCATTTTTTTAAACTTATCACGTGCTCTATTCTCTTCAGCAGATCAAAAATAATCTGTTTGACATTAATAGACGTGGAATTTCATAGGCTTTCAAACTGTAATTTTTAAATCCATTATCATTTTTTTTCGCTGAGTTATCGTGTTTCTAATCCAGCAGTAATTTTTAATAGTGCTTGCGTCAATCGATCTTATAATTTTGCGACGGTAGTGTACTACTGCCATTTTATATTCATACTTTTTCTTGCAGCTGAATGGATTTAGGAAAATAAAGTTGGAGGGAGGAGACGTGTCAAATGTTAGACCTATCCAGCCGGTAAACAAACGTCCAACGAAGTGGGTCGTATCTAATAAAGGGTACGGCATATAACTTTCGGCACTCGGCTGCGCTCGGGAATGGTTTTCTGCAGTTTTCCATTATTTTTTTTTTCTTTTCTAGTTTTCTATTATTCTCCATCTAGGTATACATTTACATTTTAAATTGAAAGCTACAAATTTCACATTTTCTTTCAGAAGCCTCCGATGTTGAAAATTGAACCTCGAAGCATGACAAATTTAAATTGTTTTATTGTCAATATGTTCCTAGTATTTAAATTAATTATTTTGAATTTAATGTTCTTAGAAATTAAATTGAATTCACGTAAAAATTTGATAATTATGAAAAAGCACAAAGGACAATGCACCCCAAAAAATTTTAATGGTTTCAATTGAACGATTAAAAGTATGAAATTTACAAATAAAAATGTTCCAATATATATTATTTAAAAACTGCACAACTTCAGATTAGAAGACAGGAGGATTCTGAAAATGAAGATTAATTTCAAATCATTTAATAAAAATTTTTTGCGCCCTATCTAAATAATTTGCAAAAAATGAATATTTTCGTAGTATTATTATTATTATTATTATTGTTATTATTATGATTATTATTATGGGTTAAAAATGCCAGATAATTCTTGTCTAATAGACGAAAGCTTTAAACAAAGTAGTAATGTTAAATCTTAAAGTTAATGTTTGAAAAACTTACATTTACAAATAATAAATTAGAAATGGTTAAATTTTAAGTGTCCATATTTTAAATTGAATGTTTATGAAGTAAAAATTATTGAATTTTAAACACTTTCAATATGAAATTATGCACAGAAAAAATATCAATTGTGATAATTAGAAAAAGGAGGTATTAACTGTCGCGTTTTATAATAACAGTAGTCAAATTTTGACTACTATTTTGTCCTAATATCAAATCGTGTGTAAGAGCATTTATTTTATCAAATTTCATAAAGTGAGTTTTTCTGATGTTGAAGATTTTAGGAAAAGTTGTTTATTTTTTTTTCAAGTATACTCACCAACCAGCTTCTGAAAACTGGTTACAAATTTACCTATTTACTTTTGCAAACAAAAAAACCAAATTATTGATTATATTTACAATCAATAAAAAATTAAATCAACGACAAATGTTGATAAAAAATTTAATAAAGAAAACATTTTTCTTTAAACTTTAGATTTTTCTCAACAATAACTAAGTATCCTCCTTGTAAGTAAAAACTGGATACAAAGTTCCTAATTTTTGAAAAAGCAGAAAACTTCTATCGTTAATAAAATATAATATTATTAGAAATAATAATAGATTCTTTTAGAAATCATCTTTATTAAATTTAATTAGTCATTACCTTATTCTAATTGAAAGTAAGACAAAAAGTAAAAAATCTTACTGGAAATCTTAAAAAGTTAAAATATTAGGGAAAAACCGCAACATTCTGAGTCTATTCTAAAAGAAAATCGCTATAGCCAATGATTAATTGTTTAAACAACTTTTCTTAGAATTTTAGTATCTGTGAAATGTGTTACTTATGGGGTTTATTTTAAGCCCATAAAATACACTTATGGGGGTGATATTCAAAAAGTAATTATTCATTTGTATTCTATAACTAATTGTGAAAAAATATTGATTCATATTGACTCGATTCACCGAAAGTTCACGATTCGAATAAAATTAACTAAAGCTTTTTTTCTCATTGGAAAGACGTTAAAAGACGTTTTGTTTAAGAATTTGAACAATTTTTAAAGCGATTTGCATTAAATTTGGAAAAAAAAATTAATAAATATTAATTTAATGGATATATTTTTAGTTAAAAATACTACAACAATAGTACTGCAATTCATCATTATTATTACAAGTGGACCTTGGAGTACCAAAGACTGAGCTAACAAAAAATCTTTTTCGATATAGGAAATTAATTGTGCAAAATATTTTACTGTTACTTTTTTCATCTAAAATTGTTATTGTTGGTAAAAAATGATTTTTTGCAACATAAAACATCTAACTTTAAAAAAATCAAACGTACAAATGCAAATTTTTCGAAAAATGTTCAAAAATATCAAAGTTAATCTAAAACCCCATAAATATAACCCCAAAAATAAAATTTATTGTATAGTCTTTAGTTACGCTAAGCTTAATAAAAATTGTTCAATTATTCTTAATTGTATTGAAAAAAGCTTCCGATGGTTTTCTAAGCGCGTAAGTGGTATGTCCAACTTATAGTTAGACGCACCCTATATTTTTGGCTACATAAAACTAAATTCTGTTGTAAAATATCACTGAAGGTAATATTTAAAAAAAATTCATTGTTTCATAACAATATTATTGTATTAATTTTTAGAGATCATTTTATTTTAAAAAAACCTTACGTTAAACTTTAACGTTTTCTACAGAATACGTCTATTATGTTTTTAAACATAATCCAAATATGTTTTGTAACCCAGGAAAAAATTATATATAGTTTAGAAATAGTGGCAAAAATTATGTTAAAACTTAACATTTATCTTCATAATTAGCGATGGAATACAAAGAAATATTACTTTTTAAATATCAGCCCCATAAGTATGTTTTATAGGGTCTCAAAACAACCCTATAACTGAAAAAGTGGGTTATGCGAGTTTTGTCGCTAATCAATGTTTTTTTTTCTGTTTCTTAATACAAATTGTTTCGAGCACATAAAACACTACTTTATACTGATAATTATATGTTTACATAAATTAGCAAAACAGTTTATTGTTGTTTTTAGTCATTTTCTCTTAGAATATAGTTAGAAAGTTGCGTTTTTTTCAAAAATTTAACAATTTTTGTAATATTTTAAATCGAGTGGAATAAAAATTAATTATTGTTAACATAATTAATTGTTTAAACAATTTCTTATTATTTAAAAAATATTATCATTGAATAATGTTAGAAAGTTGCGGGTTTGGCTGAAATATATAACTTTCTGTCCACTCTTCACTTGCAATTTGGTAACAATTAGTAAAATTCAAAAACATAATCGTTTAATCAAATTATTATTTAAAAAAAATATCTTCTTCTATATTAATGCTAGAAAATTGCGGTTTTTCTTAACTTTTCCACTTTTTCTCAACTTTTCAATTACTTAGTGAAGTAATAATTAGTGCAAATTAGAAAAAATAAATGTTGAGATAATTTATTATTGTTTATAATTATCTTTCCTCAGATAGTTTATAGGGATCTGTGAATCTAAATTGTATAAAGTTTATTTAGTAATATGATAAGAGCCATCATTTTCTAATGAAGAAGAGAAAATATTTTTGATTCTAATCGTTTGGAAACTCCGGAAGATAAAATTTAACCAGATTTGAAAACTTTTTAACTAACAATAAAAATTTGATTTATTTCTTAAAAAATCAAATTTTTTAAAATTATTATTTAATCATTTTGCACTCCCAGTTTAGAACTTTTCGACAGGGATCAAAACAGAAAATTGCATTTGCTGAAGTGTTAAAAAAGATGAAAAAAAGTAAATTAGCAAATTTTGAAAATAATTATTCTTCCTTTTAGAAAAATATGTTTGCTGTTACCTGGTTTCGACGTTTTACGACAGGCAGTTCTGTTTACTATTTATTAACTTAATTCTCAACAAAAGCAGAATAATTTTTAATTAAAAAAAGGACTTATAAAAAAAGAGGAAAATAAGTCAATAAAGAAAAACATCTCGGTAAAAATGTTGAATTCAAGAATCAATAAAAAAATCTATACATTTTTTAAATTATACGATTTTAAGCAATTTTAAGCTAGAAATATTAGTTTATACATAAAATATCGTTCTGAAACCTGTATAAAAACTCTAAAAAATTTGATAAAACAAAACCATTCAAAAATTTTACAAGAATCTAATGAAAATTTTGTTATCACCTTGGAACTTGAAACTTTCCAATAAATTTTGGAAAATCTTGAATAATTAAAAAAATTTGCTGAAAATCTTCCAGATTCTATTTTGAAATTTTTAATAATATTTTAGAAAATCACTTTTAGTTTTTCTAGGAATTTTTATACAAATTTCTAATTCGTTTGAAACCTTTCAATATGTCGAGAAAGCTAAATTTTGTGTTCAAAAACATCAAAAAGTCTACGTTTTTTTGACAAATATTTTTTAAGATTTAAATTATTTCGGAATATCTTAGAGCTGTAAAATATATCTTAAGCTTACAAGATTTTTCTTTTAAATTAATAAATGACTGAGCATATTTTCAGTCTATAATAGAAAACGTGTCTTTTTTGTTTTTATTTTATTAAAAATTAATTTTTTTTTAAAGTCAACTGTTAAGATAAAATTTATTTCTTTTTTGTTAAAAATATATTTATGTGGTTGAAGACTCATCATTATAGTAAAAATATCATTTTTTGGTTGCAAGTTTTACTTCTCTGTTAAAAAATCGTTTTTATTTAATTAAAAATAATGCTTGCTTGCTAGATATCTGTTTATAGTTGAAAATTCCATTATTTTGGGGAAAATCCATATTTCGGTTTTGAAAATTAGACTTTTTTATTGAAAGTTCATACCTTTGGGTTAAATATTAAACATTTTAAAGGAATTTCGTTTTTTTAATTAAAAATTCAACATTTTAGCTGAGATTTTTGTTTATTGACTGAAAAAATTAGTCTGTTCTGTATGAGGCTTCGCTCGCAAGCCTGAGCGCGCCTAGGGCGCGCGTCTGTTGGTTCTCGCGCTGTTGGTTCTCCAAGCATCGACAACTGTCATTTGATTATTGTGAATTCTCTTTTGTTAAAGCTCTTTTGGCTTTAACGAACATTATGTTTAACTCTGTCAGTGTATTTTAAATTATATCAGTACAAATCTCCTTTTTAATGACCAATTTAATATTTGTTTCTCATTTTGCATAAAATTTTATTCTTAGCAATCCGGAAAAAAAGTATTTTTACTGTCTTATTTTTATCATTAAAAAACATGCATTCTGTTAAAATAAAAGTTATTAATAAACATTTTACTGCAACTTGTGACATTTTGCCATAAATCTAAGTTTTTTATATTCAATGTTCAATTCAATTAAATCTAGGCGACAAATTTTGGTAAATAAAATGTTGTTGTAGTTTATAAAAAACTTGTAAAAAATTTTTGGTTGAACAACTTTTGTTTTTTAATTTTGTTCGTCTCATGTGTCGCTTTTCCACACATTTTTTGTTTCATTGTTAATCTTATTATTTACGATTGAAACAAAATTCAATCGTCCCATCTAAAAATGTTTAATAATAAATTTATAGATCTTTTTGGGGTGGACAACTTTAGTCTGTTAATTTTAATTCGTTCTTGTGACGTTTTTCTAAACATTAAATTTTTTAATTTTGAATGTTATTTTTTACGATTAAAACAAAAACTGCGTGTCCTATAAAAAATTATTGATGACAAATTTGAATGATCTTTCGCTATTTTTTTCAAGACCAACTTTTTTCTATTTATTTTTATGATATCTTGTGCCGTTTGTATAAAACTTTAATTTTTTATTTTTATTGTTGTTTTTTACGACTAAAAATAAAAACTATGCATCCTATCGAAAAGTAACCAGTAACATTAAATATAATATTTTTGAAAGAAGGATTAATTATTTTGAAAATTGGCTAAATTGAATTTTTTTAATAATTTTCGTACATTTAAGCAAATGCCTGAACCAAAAAGCTGAATTTAAAAGAAGAAGAATAATCTTTAGAAGAAAAATTAATTTTCTTGAAAAAAATACAATTTTTAAACAAACCACATGAATTTTGAACAAAATAGTAGTTTTATTTTCAATTAAAGAAATAAAAGTTTTTAACTAGAAATGTAATAGTGACATTTTTAGTACCAAAATTAATTTTAAACACTACATATGAGTTTTCTACTAAAACAATGAATGCTTAACTGAAGTATTTGAATTTAAAAAAAAAAATTACTTTGTAAAAAAAAATAAATTGTAACCAACACTTTAACAATTACATTTTAAGTTAAAAAAAATCAATGTTTAACCAAACGGATGAATTTTTAACTAAAAAAAAAAGATCTATTAGCAACGAACAATGCAAAAAATATTTTTATTATAATTCAGAAAAAATTATTCTATTTTGAAATACTACTTCTACTCTAAAAAGTGCTTAAAGTGCTTTGTTTATCTAAAATTTAGAATTTGGAACTCAAACTACACTACTACCGAGTCCATTGATTATTATTATTATTATGATTTATTATACATAATATATTAATTATATTATTATTATAAATAATTTTATTTTTGAGACCTTTCGCTAAAATCATATTTAATTAAACTATTATTTATAATAATTAACAAATTAGTATTTTTATCAATTATAGATGTCATAAATAACTTCATTTGATACATAAATATAATAACTACCATTAGTAGCAGAAAAACATGAAATATATAGTTTATATATAGTATAGTTCAGAAGACAGTAAATTCTAAGACTTTTTAAATTTATTTAAAAAATTTCGATTATTTTTTAGAATTCAACTATTTTGTGGAAAATGCGATGAATATTTGATAAAAAATTAACATTTAAAAATATATTAAAAAAAACACTTTTGCATTTTTATTTATTAACTTATCATTTTTAGGTAACAGTTTCACTATTTCCAGTCTGGAAATTTTGTTATGGCCCTAAGCGGACCTAAGTGTGGAAATAAGTGAGCGGAAATAAGTATAAATACATTTTATTCTAATATATTATATAATAGGATATTATATAATTAATGAATGAAAAATAATAAAAAAATAAAAAAGTACTTGTATTATCAACCAAGTAGTTAGATTTTTAATTTCCAAAGATGAGTTTTCAGCAAAGTAGTTATATTATCGTGCTAAAAAGTTAAAAAATTTAAATAAAACTGTTAAACCAGAAAAGAAGAATTTAAAAAAAAGTTAATCTTCCATTAACAAAGATGAATTCATAACGAAATACATACATAGTTGAATTCATAACTTTAAGTGAAAAAACGAATTTTTCACTAAATACTTAAATTATGAACGAAACCCATGAATTTGCAACCAGCAAGATAATTTTTTACCTAAATGCATCAATTTTCACCAAAAATATGCATTTTATACAAAATACTTAAATTTTCAACTTATAAACGATAAATTTGTAACTAAAAATGGAATAGTTAAATTTCCAGAGAAAATATTAATTTTTAATAACAGTAAACGAATTTGCAAATATTTATTGTTTAATCTCGTGATTGCAACTCATTGCTTTTTATTGTGTACATAATAGATTGGTGTGACACGAAGGCGAGGTTATATTTTTTTAAAACATTAAAACTTATAATATTTACATACGTTTTCAAAAAAGTAATTTAAACAAATTAAATTTTAAGTAATGATTAAGGACGAACTTAAAAATATAATTAATAAATAATTTTGGCTTAATTAGAATTTCTGTTTATCTATGAATCGAAGGATACACTAAGTATATTTTCTGAAAATTTCATTTAAAAATTCCAAAAACTGACGAACTGAGCACGAATTGAAGTGAAAACCGGATTAAAGTCGACTTTTTCAAGAAAGTAAGTTTTTTGGCTTTAATTTTTAAACTAAAAAAGTTACAACTTTTTGTCTTAAGGCGGATTTGTACCTTGTTGAGTCAAAAAAATCGATTTTTTTTGTTTTGCTTTATCGGATAGATATATGTTTCAAGAATGTACTTGAAAAATTTCAAGTCAAAATATAATCAATTTCGAAAGTTATCGGCCGTTTGGTGGAGCGGTGTCAAGCGCTCTGGGCCGCGTTTTTAATATATTGCAAAAATTTAAACGCGTTGTTCTCAAAACTGCATTTTTCGTGATTGTGGAAGACCTACAAGGCGCAAAAATTGAGCAATCGCTATCAATTTTTTTCTACGTATTCTTAGAAAGTGTCTCCATTGTTATGACTACAATCGTTAAAAAATATTAAAAATTTTTTGTTTAAAAAAATAATTTGTGACAAAAAAAAGCCAAAAAATCAATTTTTTCAAAATCTTATCAATTTCTCATTTTTAATTTTTTTTACGTTTGTAGTCATTACAATGCAGAATAGTATATAAAATAAGAAAGTGTTCCATTTTTTTGTTTCTGATCATTTCTATGGACGCTAGAACTTCCACAGTCGGGACAAGTCGCCGCTGACCTCCCACCATTGTTCCATTCCCACCTCCCCTCTTTTTATGTGACAACCCAAAAAAAATTGCGGAAAAAACACCAGGATTTCGGGCCAACAAGGTAAAAATCTCCCTTAAGAAACGAAGACGCGCAATAAAATTTTACATCCATATATATCTTTTAAAAATTAAAATTAGAAATTTTTTTCAAAAGCTTCAAGGGGAATTCATTTTTGCACGATAAAAGAATGTGCCGTTATTGCGCAACAAAAAGAAGCGTTGTGTAGGCGAATACACTGACCATGCTTTCAGTCAGCAGCGTAGGAGGGGAATTAGTCACCCACTAGCGCAGTAGAGGGGGAAGAGGTCCCAGGTAGCCTGCGGCGAATTGACGATCGCCCCGGTTGTGTGAGGCGTAGCCGTTTGGTGGGGGAACTGTTCGCAGGTAGCTGGTGCGGAATTATTGTCGTCTCTTCCGTATACCATCTAAAATTTAATTTGGTATGGATATTGGAGAGAGATAGCGATGTGAGACTCAAAAGGAGGAGTAGGAAGAGATGAACGAGTCGATGGTGGGTGGAGATCGGATTATTATATAGTGCGTACAATTTTTAATGTGATGCATGAGAAGGTACCAGTCTTAACAAAGCGTATGCAGGTTCAGAAGTATAAAATCGAGGGTTGATGGTATTATAACCAATAAAATTTAATGGGTCGATCAAGGGGAGTGTCAGGATTGGTAGGATTAGTTCTGGGGACGTGAATAGGGTAAAAAAACACTGACAGATAGATGAGAAGCAGAAAGAGGCCAAACAAATGCAAACGTATTTTTAAATATTTGAATGTATACAACCGAGTTTTAAGCGAATATTGCAATAATAGCATTGTGAAGTTTGCGCACAATTAAGTTGCCAAACTCGTGCAATAATGCTGCGAAAGTAGAATCCACTCGGCGTTAACGAGACATTCTGCATGCTTCGCATTATTGACTGTTCATAAGCATTCTAGCGCGAAGGTATAAGTACCGTGCCTGGGGAAGTAAAAGCACACTCACAACATATGTTTAATCTTTCTAAACAACTGCTTCAGAGACTCGTGTTAATTGCAAACGCATATTTCCTAAGTAAACGAAAAATTAAATACCAAAAACCAGGCAAAATAAAATGAGCACATTTTGTATCCTTATTGATGATGGCCAATTTTTTCATCCGCTGGCTTCTCATGAAGGTTTATGAAGCGAAGCTTTAATTAATTAATCACAAAACTAATAAATACAAATGAAACTAATCAGATTGAGTCAGAAATAGGTTGTTAGAACCAAACTGCACCGTCACTTTAGAACTGCGAACTTCCTTTGAAATGTAATCCTTGTCCAGCCCTTCGCTGTGAAGTAAACTTGATACTACTCTTGAGGTGTATCTCAGAATAGTCTATGATGAATAGTCGATTTAGTGATCCTAAACTTATTTGCAAGTTTCCGCGATATTCGAGTTCTCTGGCACAGCAAACCTCTCGAGACTAGTCATCAAGATATTGAAACAGAGTGAAGGGATGAATAAGCATATGAAATCTAGGGCTTTACAGAATCTAATTTCCATGATGTCCAAATTCATATTCTTGACACCTCAAGGTAAAATATTCATCTCCCAGGTAATTTTTGAAAGTACACTACCGTCGGAATTTATGAGATCGTTTGACGCAAGCACTATTCAAAATCACTGCTGGCTTTGAATCATGATAACTCAGCGAAAAAAAATGAAAAGGCATTCTTAAAAAACAGTTAAAAAGCCAATGGAATTCCACAACTAGAAATGCCAAACAAATTTTCTTTTTGATTTGCTGAAGATAAGTGATAAGTTTTTAAAAAAATTGTAGATTTTCTAAAATTTTGTACCTCGACTTCAACTTTTAGCATGGCCTAGAAAAATTGTTGCAAAAACCTGAAAATTATACGACATAGAGCTTAAAATCTTATCTTTAATTTAGGCCAAAAAAACTTGAAAAATCTTTATCGGTTCCCGAGATACGATTAAAAATGTTCAATCGTATCTGAGTTGAGTTTTAG
>JAAAKG020107825.1:0-15596 GCA_010014905.2 Druon quercuslanigerum | reverse complement strand
CAAAGGCGTTAAGAATTTCTGTTGATCTCTGATGATAATACAGATTCCATGAAAAATTTTACTTTTAACACCTGGCAAAATATTGCGTATATTTCTGAAAAATGGTTATTCTTTCAATCTCTCTAGTTACTTAATGGAAAAGAACCTGACCGGCAATCAGAAATTCTGTGGTTCGAATTCCAGCGGAGTGAAGGAGATATTTTTTCAGAAAAAAATTTAATTTTAAGAATATACAATAGGTGTATACTACAACAACGTAACTCCCTGTATCTACATATAAATTCGCAGACATTTCTCTATAATTTAACTTGTCAAATAGCTTTGAAACTATCCTATTAAAAATGTTAAATAAATTTAAGTATTTGCTCCGAGATTTATCTACCTTCAGCACACACTTTTTGTTAGTATATAAGATAAAAATGAATGAGAATTTAATATAATATTGTTACAAAATAGGAAAAACAGGGCTTGCGTATCAAAAACTATTATAGTGTTTTTCAGCCGTCAAAACTAATATTTTTGTTTAAATAACTCAAAAGGATATCGCATTAACTCTTATAAAACTTTCGAGAATTTAAAATTCACTATATCAAAGTTGACAAGCGAAGTTAAAACGATGGTAATACCGATTATTAGAAAGAGTATAAACATGTTTTGAAGTTACCATACGAAGCATATGAGAATCTCAAACATTTATATGAAAAATAAGAAGGAACTAGCATGCCAAAAATATGCTAAGACACTCAGGGAGAGAGTTGTAACAAACTCAAAATACACACACATCAAATTTAGTAAAATCAAATTTTTTTGAAGTAACCCACACAAAAAGTGTGAAGGACCGTCCGTTAGCATATTCCCTATCATTTCCCAAATTTTGAAGGCGAAATATTCATTATTCTAGGAAAAAATCAGGGGGAGCCTAAAACTAGTAAAATCGATCATTTTCTAAGGATCACATGCCCTTAAGCTATGAAATTTTTCGTATTAACATGTGCTTTTAAATTAAAAAAATATGTTTAGAACAAAACAACTTTTATTTGGAAACTTAAAAAACTGAAATTGCGTTTTTGAAAATACGCATCCTCCGATTTTTTAACTTTCTTTTAATAAGGAGCCATACATGTGCTTCACAAGTCATGAAGGCTTTATCTTGGGACCGCCAGTAGTTAATGAGAAAATAAATAAAACGTAAGTAAAAAATAAAGTAAAAAATCCTACTAACCGCCCCCAAAGCTGAGTTAGCGTAACTGATCTTTTTGTTAGTTGCTCATAAATATAAACCTGAGAATGTTTATGTTATACCGAGATCACTGTGTAAAGTGACGGCTTCGAATTGTTTTCCGTCAAAGATGAAGAACAATTCCTTTGGAGGTCTGCCATTGTGAAATACCATAACCTTCGATTTCTCTTTAGTAACTGTTAGCAAATGCAGTTTACAACATTCCGTGATTAAATCTATCTTTCTTTGAAGGTCCACCGGAAAGTTAGCAAGCACGACTATGATACCTACGTAGGCCAGAAAGAACAAATGTGTCATTGAGTCAATTGATATGCCCCTGAGTGCCTGATATCTCAGGAAGTTCTTCAGATTATTGAGAAAAAGTGTCGATAATAGGGGACCTTTTGACGTAGAAATGACCAATTAGATTTTCGTGCTAACTCCCATTATTTTAAATTTACGCTAACAAAGACTGATTCACTAAGGGGGATGCCCATTTAAATCAACAAAGAATGCATAAACTTTACCTCGATGACATAAAAAATGGATTTGAACAATTAACTTTAGCGCAAAGATCTGACCCAAACAGCTTCTCTCGGCCCTGCAGTGCGCCTTGATTCTCCGGATGGTGTCCCTCAGCCTTGGCCCATTTCGAAATTGTATACAGTAGAATCTTCGTATAAACTTTAGTTATAGATTGCAGTGTATCTATAGTTCGGAGTTGCGTTATTACCTTTTTTATTAATCATAATGGTTAATAGTCGCCCAGCTTTTACGTACACTTTGTTCCTGTCTAACTGAACTGAACAAATTCAGATGGAACAAAAACCAGGATACCGGTAAGAATCTATCAAATTTGCTGCTAATACCGTCGCACCGCAGAGCTTTCCTTTTTTAACAATCCAAAATGCTAGCCGATATTTGAGTCTGAGTAAAATCTAGGTCCAGAAAAGGACCTATGTTAACATAGTCTTGCCACTGGCTTAAATTTACAAATTTTAATCTAACGTTTCCGGGTCTAAAATGGTTTACCGTTTTCCTAGAGGAGGAGAGTCCTGGGAGTACTAACCTGCTCTGTCAGGCCCATGCCGAATGTCACTACCGCTGGCATTTTTTACCCCTGCTTCCATTAAATGTGAAATAAGCAGGGGAGTTTGTAGTTTTTCTACCAATTAATAATGGTAATTTCATGTCTCAATTATTTCTGCAGGAAAATTATACCATTATTGTAAACATACAGTAATGTAAAAATTACAGAACGATTTTTTTAGGCACATCTTTCACAGCAGGGTGTCTGCTTCTTCAAAAATATTCCTGGACTTTTCCAGGTTTTCCAGGACAAAAAAATTCATTTTTCGAGGTACCTTTTTTGATTATCACAATGATTTTATTAAAAAATTAGTACAATTCGCAACTTATATAATTGTTGATATATTATAAATAAACTTCAGCATTACAATACTGATTAGAAACGAAATTTTTTTTCAACGCTTCAATAAATAATAATAAAATCTAAATTTGATTATACAATCAAATTTAAATGCAAGTTATAACAATTAAATTGATAAATAAAATAAAAAATATGTAAAAAAATACAAATAACTAAATAATAATAATAAAAGTGCGACGGAAACGTCAACTGCACCCGTGCAAAAATCGCCATATATTTGTCGATTAACGATCTAGCCCTGGTCGGTTTAATATCTTCGGGGCCAGATTGGGATAATTCAATGGTCCAGACCCAAGCCTGACCGGTTAAGTATTGCAACGCCTCCTAGTGCGAATTTAGGGAAATTGCCTTGCTTACAAATGAATAAATTATTTTCAAGGCTACAAACCTCTAAATCGAGAACAAGTCTACATTTTTTGTCCGAGTTTCGTGTTCGAAGAAGATTATTGGGTTTAATATAAATGGTAGCATTTTATTTATCTGGTCTAGACAACAGTGACTATCGTTTAACAAGAGTCGAATAATCGACTACATTTCTTCAGCCGACACTTTAGGTATATATGTAACCAGCTAGTCTAAAAAGATAATCTCAATTTCTCTTCAAAAACCACGTTTGTCTTCTCTTTTATTAAATTAAATTCAATTTTTGATTACAATTAATAAAAGTTATATGATAAATGTAATATAAACTAATTGTAGTATCTCATCAAGGAGTTGAAGATTCCCTATAGAAACAATCCTTGAGGAAAGCGTAATCTTATTTTTGGACGAGGAAACAGGGTGGCCACAAGATTAAATGTTGCAATTTTCTCTGACAATTCCCTGACTCTTCCCTGACATTTAGACACATTTCCCTGACAGGAAAGTATTTCAAAAGCGAATAATTGATCAATGTGCCAAGCAAAATAGGGAAACAAGCCAGAAAAATCCGCTTTGCATGGCAGTATGGGTTAATTACGGACAGACAACTGAGTGGCGCCATTAATGAAAATCAAAATGTCATAAAAATGCATTTTTTTGCTATTGTTGATGAATAAATTTTTTTTTGCACAATTACTTTTTGAGAAACCCGGGAGGCGCTAACTTGCCGTCAACTCAGCGACTTTCTCTACAAAAATCATTGAATTTTTAAAATGACTAGGTTAGATTTTTTTGCTTTCCAATGTGCTATTAATAGCTTTCGTAAAATCAACGCTTATTAAAAAAATTACCTCCTGTAATGCAAAAAGTATTTAAAAAAAGACTAGGCTAGACTTTTTTGCTATTTTTGTTTGCCTTTCAATGTGCTATGAAACATTTTTGTAAAAGCAACCCTTTTTTTAAAAAGAAAACTCTCTGTGCTGCAAAAGCGTCTTTAAATAAAGAAACTATATTGATGGAAAATACTTATAAAATATTAAAACGGTATTTTTAAAGCATAACTGAGGAACAAATTATTCTTCAACCTAATCGTTACAAAAACAACCCCCGTATTTGTATCAGAATACAAACCTGCCAAAATATTATAAAAAACATCTATTTCTATTTTCCCTGGTAGCTATTTCATTTCCCTTACATGTGACCACCCTGGGAAAACACAAGGCTAATCCGCGAGAATTTTTAAATTAATTGAGTAAATCCGCAAGCCCAAGAATTATTCCTAGAGGGATTTAAAAATCCTCGCGGATTTCCTCGTGTTTTCTTCGTCCAAAAATTACACGAGGTTTTTTTTATTATGATTAATAAAATCAGTACTTAAATAATGTACACTCTCTAATGCCTATGAATCTAAACATTTCGTTTTTGTCCGAATGAGCTTCTTAGTATTCGAAAGTTTTCGTTCGAATCATTTTGAATCTACACACAAAAATGTGACATTAAAGTGGCTACTGTTTAATGCCAGAAATTTAATGCCGAATAAGTCGAATGCCATTTAATACTATTCCGACCGAATGTATTGTATACAATCAATGCATTCGAATGCCATTAAATGGCCATTCGGACAGAAACGAAATTTGTTTAGATTTATAGGCATTAAAGTGTACACTTTTTTCAATGCCATATAATTCACTTCAATGCTCTCCTTTTTACAGGGCTAACTATCATCAACGCAATCATTGGAAATTCTATGGACTGGGGCGTACATATCGTAAAGAACGAAGTCGAAAAGCCTAAAAAATGTAATTAGTGTGTATTTGTATTTGTGTTAATATTTGTTCCAATCGTGACGTGTGTTTCATCAGCGATCGGATCCAAGTTCGCTTTCCAGATCTGGACCAGATTTGACCTGGTCTGGCGCAGGTCTTGACCATAGAAAAATTTCGACATGGGCAGCGGGACTCCGATACCGTAAGTCGAACGGACCTCTGCTTCTAGAATGTGAGATAGACAACGAGGTACGATCGAAATGGAAAAGATAATTTCGAAACCTCTCTCTCTCTCTCTCTATCGTATATGGCAGACAGAGAGGTTCTCATAATTTTGAAACGATAAGTATGACTTGTCGTTCGAACATCATTAGACACTGTCTGCCTATCATATAGGATAGAAAGAGAGGTTTCGAAACCATCGTTTAGATTTTCATCAGACCTCGTTCTCTATCTCTTAACTCGGCCTCACTTTCTTCTTTAAGGGAATAAAGGACTTTCCCCGGTTTTATCCAGGTAAAATCAAATTCAAGAACTTTTCCTGGTTTTTAAGGATTTCCAGGATTTCCAGGTTTTTAAGGATTTCCGTTTGGTCTTAATTCGCATTATTCGTTGCTCCCATGTTACTTATGCCCTTTGAAAATCGTAAAATTTTCACATTAAGATCGAGTATATTTCTTTGATTTGGCCAATATAACCACTTTTCATTAAACTTACATATATTTTTAGAATCCTAATTAATTATTAACTGAGAAAAAAATGACGTACCGCCTTCCCCAAGGACCAGTGGGCTCGTTACCCTGTTGTTGCTTTGAGCTTAATGTTGGGAAGTATTCTTCGCTGTTAATATCTGGAGCAATATTTTTCATTCGATTTCGCGGACTGGCGGCGACGGATGACTGATTTCTTAAGTGTGGCGGTTTGTAACTGCTGCCAGTACTGACTTGTTGTGGCTTCTGAACTTCCTGAGTTTGAGCTGGCTCTACCTCCGACAGCGCTTCTGGCTGCGCAGTTTTCTTCCAAGGCCCACTGTGTTTAGTACCAGGTTCTCCTGATTCTCCGTCAGAGCTATTTTCTCCTGTACCCCGACCATCATCGGATTCTGCATCTGCTGACTCGGTCACTTGCAAATTTCCGATTTTTAGTCCTGAGTAGTCCTTCTTCTCCTCTTCGAAATCCTTCCATTCATCTTGATCCTGCAATAATATGAATTAAACATTTTGAAAGAAAATAAAAGTTCAAGTTTTTAAAGTATATATAAAACTAAATCAACTATAGCACTATAACGAAGTCTTCCAAATTAAGTTTAAGTTGGTTACAACTCCAATCTTTTTTTTGTACCCACGACGACGCCACGCCATCCTTAAATCCTTAAAGATAACTTTTAGAACTGAAGCCTCAGTGCCTTACAAACCACCTCATTTCCGTGGCGAAAGGGACAGCTCTCTGAAATCCTCGCTTCGCCACCCGGGTTGACACAAAATCGTACACCCGATCGTGACTACGCCGCCCGACTCTGACTTAGAAAGTACAGGCTTTGAGACTACTTGTAAGTTGGTTTTAAAAACCACTTTTATATTTAAATTATCGATTTATCATGGACTTCACTCGTTTCTCGATATTCCACATCGTCCACCTTTCCTTATTTGCGAGCCCCGCTCACAGCACCTTGCATACACTTGAACTCTGCAGTGGAAAAGCATAAGCGCTTATCTATACTTGTTTTATACACGAGGTTGAATAGAATGGAATAGAAACACGAGCTTTTAAGGAAGTACTATCGGTAATAGAATTACAAATGAGAATCGTTTAATATGTGGATGACAGTTGTATTACAATTGAAGCTCTGGTTAAAATTTCAAAACCTTTCAGAGCTTCATAGTAGAGAAATCAATTTTTGAAAATAACATATGATCTTATGAGCTACGGAATTTACGTACTATATAAGAGGATTGAAAAATGAAAAAATTCTGAAGTAATTATGAGATATATAGAATGTTTTCCCAAATCCATACCTGATTCAAAAAGTTTTATTAACAGTCTATAATAATTGAAGAAAAAAATTTATACCGCAAATATGAAAAACAATTTTGTTAATAAACATGTTATTGGACCTTGTGTCTTTTTTCTCAAAAATCTAATTTGTTTATTTGTAATGTTATTTTTCACTATATTTAAAAAAAAATTAGCTCCTTTTTTCTATTTATGCACAATTTTAATAAAGATTTAAATTTTCGATTTTTCAGAATTATATCCAATATATCATAATAATACTTAACATGGAGAAAAATGGATGGTTAAAGTTATATCGTCAAAATTTAGAGTGCCAGTACGTTCTTCAAGATGATCTAAAGAGCATTCCAGAATTTTTTCGACATAGAGAAACTCATTTTATGGCCATGTTGACTATTACAAGAAGGTCAGACTCACTATCAGGGATAATCGAGGTATCTTTTCGAGATGATTTAATATGATCATCTTGATTTCACTTATTTCGCCCATCCACGGAAGAGCAAATGAACCGTCACGGAGGGCCAACCTGAATAGTTAGCGTTGGCGTGTTTATTTACAATGATTAAATGTGTGAGTAAAATGTTCACAACAAATAATACATATAAAGTGCATAAGAATATTAGGAAATATTGTGAATTCATATTTTAGGGCATGTGATACTCAGAAATGATCGATTTTACTAGTGTTAGGTTTCCTCGCCTTTTTTCCTGCATTAATAAAGATTTTCTGGAATAATTTAAAAAAAAATTAATTTTGCTAAATTTGATTATTGTGTGCGTTTTTTAAGGTTATGTTTGTTACAATTCTTCCCGGCCTTACTTCCACATTACACAATATTTTTGGCCAAAAACTTGGATCATTTTTGTGGAAAAAAGCCGAGGAAACTAAATCCAATTTACTACAAGACAAAGTATCACATGCCCTTAAGATAAAAAAGATATTTCTTTCTTTAAAATTAAAATTGATCATTTGTTTTTAAGGAGAAAATCTAATAAATAATTTAAATTTACAAGTCTCTCTTGTGAGCATGAATTGTTTTTAATAACTTCCCTCTTATTATTTGTTGTATACAAATGCTTTCCACATTTTGATACGTTCCAGTTGTATGTAGTAAACGAGAGGTAAACTTCCGCTGGTGGTGCTTTGCGTCCTTGACTCCTGACGACCGCTCGGAAGAAAGACTACAGTCTTATTTAGAAAATTTTTTTATTGGCATTCGGGTCGTAAGGATATATGTAATTAAAAGTCGTGTATTGTATACAAATTAAAACTTTGATGGCAAACGTTTCGGCCACGGATAGGGGCTCTCCTCAATGCCAGATATTTAATTAAAAATAGGTTTTTCCCTTAAACAATAAGATTAAAATAAAAGAAAACATACAAAAATTTAGCAATTTTTATCGTGCAGCCTCTCCCCCCCCCCTCTCTCTCTATATATATATATATACATATCCGCTCCCTCTCTGTGTGTTATTCCTGTTTCTTTGCAGAAGGTGAGGTGCGTGCGGGTGAAGTAAAACACTCCATAATCCCACAACCACAACGTTCACAAACTTCACAAGCACGTTCAACAAAAACACACACTTTGTTAGTTTGAAAGGAAATTAATAATTCCAAAATTTATTGAAGGAAATTAAGGTAAAAATTCAAAAACAAGTTTCTGAATAATATAAAAAATTAGTTTTTCGACGTAAAATTAGGGACATCCGCTCTGTACAAAATCACGAAGAAAACTGAAAGAGCATTCTCGGAGGTACTCAAATTTAACGACTATAAGAAAATAGAACCAGACATTTAATTTTTAAAGGGCTGTTGTAGTAAAACTGAGTGACAACATGGGGGGCCCGGTCTCTGGGTCACTCCACCTCATGGCGACCGAAGCCGGCACACAGTTTCAGATTTTTTTCTTCTGTATAACAGGATAATAAATTTTTGAAAGATTTTAACGACATAATAGCTAGTGTCGAGGCTAATATAAAAAAATACCAGAGGCAGGTCAAGATCGCGCTAGACTAAATATCGCGAATACTATTTGCGGTGCTATGAATTCTGGCTACGCAATAAAATCGAAAATTGTACAGTCCTTAAAACAAATTAAACAGGCCAAAAATTTTGTGAAGGAAAATCCTGATATTATTTTTCTGAAAGCTGACAAAGGTCACACGACTGTAACAATGAAAAGGGACGATTGCGAAGCGAAAGTTAACGAATTATTACAGGATCAGGATACTTATGTGGAAAGAAATAAGAATAAGACAAAAATTGCTAGTGAAGTCACCAAGTTAGTTAAAAAATAGGAATCAAAGGAATAAAACAATAAATTCACTGCTAAAAGTCTGAAGGTTTATCATGCCAACCCTTCTAGAATGTACGGTCTTCCAAAAATACAAAAGATAGGTACCCCACTGAGGCCAATAATATCATACATAGGTAGCGCGACTTACGACTTAACAACTTTTTTAAAGAAAATTATTGCTAATCATATCGTAGCTCTTAAATGGAGAGTGCTTAACAGCTTCGATTTTGTGCACAAAATAAGTAATTTAAGGATCCCGGAAAATCATGTATTCGCAACATTAGATGTCGTATCCCTTTTCACAAATGTGCAAAAAGAGAAGGCAGTTGAGGCGGTTCGAAGCAGGTGGGATAAAATTCGCGAAAAGACAAAAATTCCGTGGTTAGATTTCGAAGAAGGACTTCGGTTATATCTGAATAGCACGGATTTCAATTTTAAGGAAAAAACATATTTTCAAAGAAAGAGAGGGGGGAGAGTGAGAGAGAGAGTGACAGAGAGGGGGTCAAGAGAGAGAGAGAGAGGAGCTGCACGATAAAAAATTGCTAAGTTTTTGCATGTTTTCTTTTATTTTTATCTTATTACTTTAAGGCAAAAAACCTAATTTTAATTAAATATCTGGCACTGAGGAGGGCCCCTATCCGTGGCCGAAACGTTCGCCATCAGTTTTAATTTGTATACAATACACGACTTTTAATTACATATATCCTTACGACCCGAATGCCAATAAAAAAATTTTCTAAATAAAATTGAATAATTGGGTTAATTATATATGAAATTTTTCAAACAAGCAGTAAAGAAGTTACTATATGAAAATACTACAGTGCCTTGCCGATATTCGTTGAGCGCCCCGTCTAGGTGGGTTTAGCCATCTTCAAGGGCTGTCCTATTGTTGACCCTTTAATATAGTCTTTCTGTACATCTTGATGGCAAAGCTGATTTTCCATTTTCCTCCGTGTATTCAGACATATAATTCTTGTTCCAATAAAAACTTGTTATTCAATTTTATTTATGAAGTTTAAATTCAAGCAACGTTGTGAGATAACTTTCTATTTATCAAACAAATTCATAAAGATAAATTATTGAACTTACTGAGTGAATACAGGGTGGGCACTATTTTTAACATTTTTGTCTCCCGGTGCATATTCGTGATTTCTCCCGGGTTATAAAAAATTAACTCTATATGCAAAACGTACAGTTTTTCACATATATTATCAATTGCGGAAGTCGCTAAATATCAGCAAACCGTTTTGCAAGAAATTAATTAAATTTAAATTAGATGATACGAAGGATAATGAAATTGTTGTGTCTAATAAAGGAAAATACAGAGATCGTGCTTTCCTCTCTCTGAATTTCTATTTACTAACATAAACATATGCAAATTTAAAAACCCATTATAAAAACAAATTTTTAATATGAGGATTCAAAAATTTTTTAAACAATAATTAATAACTAATACTTTTAAATTACAAGCGTCTGAAATTTACAAAAATACGCACGATTATGGAAAATTTAATTAGTAAAAGGAGTTGAATTGTATAATTTCTAATTCTAAGCGCTAAATATTAAACAGTTTTAATTTGATTTCGAGAATTCCGACACTAGCATGATCTTAGATTAAAATTTAAAAATATGAGAATGTCAAAATGTTAAAAATTGAATATTTTAGATTCAAATTTTGGAAATTGGACCATTTAAAGTTCATAGGAATTGACATTGTATTCTTTATAATTACAATAGTTTAAAAATTTGTTACCAAAAATTATGATTTTTCAACTTTTTTATACCAAACCCTTTAAAATTTAAGTTATTGGCCGTAAATTTATATCGCTTAAAAATTGATAATTTTTAAATTGCTCATAATACTTTCTAGAATTTAACCAATTATATTTTAATTTAAGATTAAAATCTATGAAAGCAAAAAAAAAAAAAATTAGCGTTGTTCCTGAAAATTTAAAAATCTGAAATTGTAACCATTTAAAATTACCAAAATTTTTCTGTTACTGATGTATCCATTTCAGGTAGTTTAATTTTCCTGGGTTTTTTTTTAAACTCAATTTTTAATTTTTTAATTTGAAATCTTCCTTCAGATATATTTTTATTCTAGAAAATCTCGAATATAAAATTTTTTAATTTAAAATTACTTATTGGTTTAAATCTTCAACTAAAAATTGGAGAATTTTAAGATCTTAGAAAATTAAGATGAAGGGGCTCACCTACATACAATTTCAAAGCTCTGTAAGTACTACAAAGTTTATGGGACTTTTAGAATTATTTTTTTATGTTCTACCTGCACTGTCAAGTATAGGGATAACTCGCGATTTATCACTTGTCAGCGGCCACCTTGGATTCGAAAATCTTGAAATTTTATTAAACTAATAGTAAATTCGTAATCAGTGATCTGAAAAACACTTGAAAAGTGAATTTCAAGAGTAAAAATTGTGGCGGCCATTACTGGTCTGCCATTCTGAAAATCAGAATATATCACACGATACTAATAACTATAAGCTTTAACGAAAATGTTAAGCCCTCTAAGGTCAATTTATTTCAAAAATTTAAGTGTGAGGGGGTGCTACCTCGGTTGTGGTTCGTGGGTAATGCGTGATAATGCACACAGGCCTACTAGGCACACGCGCACGTCAAATTCAAGGCGGTTTCGGTTTCAGTTTCTCTGGAATCAAACCGTAGGGCCTATGACAAAGCCACCGAACATTTTCTCGGGTTGCAGGTAGAGGGTCCCTGTTCGAAGGCTTTATGATGAATATGGTTACCATAATAAATAATAAGCAGTCGAGGACAATTGTCCATGGGGGTGGGCCCGAAATAATGAACACCAAAGCGAAGGCCTAAGACCCGTGCCGAAAGCTGAATGGTGAGGTATCTTAAACTGTGAACAGTGTTTGACAATAACGCGTTGCGAAGTAACGCACGTTACCGACCGATAATTCATTAAAATTTGCAATACGTTTAGCGTTACATAAAATGTTTCCACGTGTAGAAAACCAATCAGATGATATATTTTCTTACTTCCTTGCACGAATTTTCGTATCTAAAGAAGTTATTCAACCGGTATGATATGAGATTATTGCCGAATTTTTATGAATAGTGCTAGAAATTCGTTCGAATCGATACAAAAACAAATTAATCATTTAATTGACCGAATTGTTTTTTTTTTCGATTTCAGATGATCCATTGACGAGTTATCCCGCGCACGGCACAGAACCTTTTTTCGATGGCGTCTCCGAAAATCTCTTGGAAACTGCTCAATTTTTTATATTTTTAGACGATAGTTGTACAGGGTATTCTTGAAACATTACTGAATATGTGCAGAAGTTCCTAAATGAATAACTTGTACAGTTGCTTCAGAAAAAATCGTTTTAAAAAACTAGTGTTGCCGCCGAGCGAGAAATCCCGAGGAACGAAAAGAGATGGGACGAGACATACCTGCTGTCACGGCATCTCTCGTCTCGTTTTGCCTACACTTATTCTTCATCGTCTCATGGTGTCCTTTCCTGTTTCTCGCCTCATGCTCTCCATGGAATGCGACAGATGTGCCCTAGCAGTGAGGACAACTCGCGGGAGCATTAGTTTGCCCCTCTGACGCGCTAATGCTAAATAACGTTCCTCAATGAATAGTTAAAACCGAAATATGATTTCATATTATAATTATCTGTCCATTACTGATTAATTTTATATCAAATACGACTATGTTTCGATTTTTTCAAAGATTTAACATTACTGTATTAGTATGTCATTTTGTTCCAATGGAACCATGCAACAAAAATGAACCCCACTTGCTGAAATGGAACCCAAAACGATAAATAAGCTCTAAATGATACCTTAATTGGTGTTTTAAACGATTCCAATTGTAATTGAGCCTATTTATAAAGAATCTATTTTTGGTTTTGCCCACTTCGACATTTTGTTTAATTAATTAAATAATTTTTTCCTTTAAAGCACACATTTTCTCGAACTCTGTTGGACATAACTTAATGAAGATAATTAAATTATAATATTTATTACCGCAATTAAAACAGATATAATGACTTGTTAAATATCATTTGCGGGTTATGTAGCGAAGTTGTGAACACAAAGGCATATTTATATGCAAGATACTTTTCGTCTCAAGTCATCGATCGATATCTTTAAATCTATCCCTAACTTACCCTATGTTCTTTTCAAGAGTGTTCTAAACGAACTCTTTTGGCTCTTTAGGGGTATCTATTTGAGCCGCAACTTTAGTGAACCCCCAGATTTTTCCTTGAATTTTAAAATTTGGTGGCTTCTAATTTCTGCGGATGGCAAATAAAATATATTTGTCGGGACATCTAAAAAATCTAAAGTTCATACCTACTTAAATTACTTTGACTACTACCTATTTTTTTAATTTACGAAATTTTAGTGTATAATAAGTAATAATGTCAGTAATAAAACTCATATAATGTCATATGATGAAAACCCAATTGGTTTTTATAATTCACCCATTCCATTAACTCGTCATTCCTTTCTATATGCTAACGAAAAATATTCATAATTTTTTGCGCTTCTATATTTCTCTTAATTTTCAAACTCCATAAAAAATTAATTCTTACCATATGAACTCAAATAAAAAATGTGCAAAATTTAAAAAACTGGGCACATTATTCAGATTAATAAATAAAAAAACACAACATTCACGACTTTTCCAAAAACCAGCGATGAAAAGTTTTAAAAACTTTATTCCGAATAAACACACCCTTAAGATATGCACATTATTAGAAGAGAACGAAAGAAAACTTGTTAGTGCTAATGCGTTTCCGAATCATAAACATTTTTATAAATATGAATATACAATTAAAAAATCGACTGTGTGATGAACATATGAGTTTATAAGTCATATCACTCACTGGTCTAATATGCACTTATTATAGATTCAAACTTCATACAATTTTAAATATATATAGTACTCAAAGTGATTTAAGTACGTACGCACATTTGAATTTATTAATGTCGACAAATATATGTTATTTATGAAACGTAGAAAAAAGACGCCACAAAATGTGGAAATTCTACTTTGAAAAATAAAGAATTAAATTAGTGTTAAATTTCTTAATTTCCAAATGAATTGAAAATATACCTATCTTTTTTCCTTTCTGTTTCATATGTTCTCTATTCTTATAATTGGCAAAATATCCATGTTTCGTTGGAACAATATTAATTTTTAATACACTGAACTTCAATCTTTGAAAAAATGGAAAAATAATCGTGTTTCATATCAGAGTTAGAGTCGCAAAAGAACATTCCCGCGAGCTGTACGCTCCACTAGCGTACAATCTGTCGCATTCCTCGGAAAAAACGAGGCGAGACCGTGGAACCATGAGACGAGACGAGGAAGAAAGTGACGACACAAACCGCGGAGTAGACCCGGGAAAACGAGATGGAACCGAGGACTGAACGAGACGAAAACGAGCCAGGCTCGGAATTTTTCGTCTCGGACAGCATGTTTAAACCATTAATTTTCTTGACTCTAATTAAATAAAAATTGGACAAAAAGTGAGATTTTTGCTTAAAAAATGCAAATACCTAGCATTATTCTATGAGTATATCATTAACAATAATAATAAATTGTTTAAAGAATCATTATTGTTAACACGATTGAACTATTACCTCCCTCCAATCGAAAATTTGACAAAATGTGGAAAATTTTTGAAAAAACTGCGATTTTCTTTGTTCTATGAGAAAATTGCTAAAAACAATAATAAACTCTTCAAACATTATATATATAAACATCTAGTTTTCAGTTTAAAGTATTATTTTATGTACAAGAAACAATTTGTATTTAAAAACCCGCAAAAAATATTATTCGCGCCAAAATCTCGCAAAAATCGAACAAATATCCGACCGGTATTCACAAAAACTCGAGAACAAAAATTTCCATCGCATTTTTGGACCAACCTACTTTTCAGCACAGCCGGGTTCATACTTTTAGACTAAAGACAACAAATGAACTCCCATACATTCTGCAAGCTCATATTGCGTTTGACAGGGGTCTTCACCGAGTAACGTCTCCAGTTTCCTCATCCTCGAGTTTTTTCGGAAAGCCTGGACCTTCTTTATCCTCCGTATCGCAATCGCCACTTTTACATTCTGAAACCCAGTAAACCTCCCGCAAATGCTGATTTGTTGGTACGTAAGCCGACATCTTTAATGCTACAAAAACTGTGATTATTTACACTTCCGTAATACAATACCTAATGAAAACTAAGACCACATAGTGGGTCTTCGACATACATATGGGACATTCTTTTACAAATCGTACGGATTTGACGAAAAAAAAGACGAGGGTATTTTTAATCTCTTAAAACTTTTTTTATGTGTTTTATATGTAATATAAGTGGACACGTATGTCAGGATTTTTTATTTTTTTTATATTTTCAAAAACATTGTTGAATAAATAATGGCATAGTCAGCGGATTTGCTTGTCTTTGAATGCTGATATCTCCGCTTCAATTTGTC
>JAAAKG020107814.1:0-15596 GCA_010014905.2 Druon quercuslanigerum | reverse complement strand
TGAATTTTACGTAACAGTTAATCTGGGTATTATTGAATTTTTAAACTAAGAAAGGTAAATTTCTAATCAAAACTGGAATATTTAAACTTTTAATTTAAAAATATTATTTAAAGGTATTTGAAAGAAACGCATTTTTTACAAAATGTTTGATTTTTTAACTCAATTATTAAACTTTCAAGACAAAATGAAATATACAAAAAGTCTCAACCGAAAAGTTGAAATTTCAACTAAACTAGATTAATTATTAACAAACAAACAAAACACCATTTTTTGAAACAAAATAGTTCAATTTTAACAAAAAATTTAATTTTTACATTTAAAAAACCCTTTTCCAAAATAAATGGAATAGGTAAATTTTCAAATACAAAAGTAATTTATCAACAAAAAAAGGGATTTTCAACAAAACAGTTCAATTTCCAACCAATGAGATGAATTTTTATTAAAAATTTGAAATGATACACCAAAAAATGCATTTTTAAGAAAGTAGTTAAACTTTAAAACCCAGTTATTAAATTATTAACCAAAAAGATGAATTCTCTATCTAAAAACAAATTTTTAACCGAATTCAAGAATTCTCAAAACAAAAGTTTAATTTTTATCTAAAAAAGGTTAATTATTAAAAAAAAGATTAATTTACTATCGAAAAAGACAAATTTTCAATAAAATTCAATAATTCTCAACCAAAAAATTGAATTTTTAAAAAGAAAAAAAATGTTTTTTAAAATTTTCAACAAAGTAGTTCAACTGTAAAACCTAGTTGTTAAATTTTTAGCAAAAAGATGAAATTTTAAACAAAAAGATTAATTTTCTACCGAAAAAAAGGAATTTTTAACAAAATTCAAGAACTTTCACCAAAACAGTTGAATTTTCAAATAAAAAAGATGAATTTTTGAACAAAAACATTAAATTACTACCGAAAAAAAAAAATTTTGTTATAAAAATAAAAAATTTTGAATCAAAAAGATAAATTTTCTATCAAAAACATTTATCATCCGGGAACGTACTAAAAACGTTACCATGTGTACTTTTAGAACAAAATTTCTCTAAATTATAAAAGGTTAACATGCGTGTAACGTTACTTTGACTTGGACACCCCCCTCCCCTCCTCTACCCTCCTATTACCAACCCAAGCTTTTGCGAGACTAAAGTAATATTTTATTTTATATATATAAAAATTTTTTTAAAGAAAAGTATCTTACCTTTATCAGTCGATTTTGGCATAAGATCTTGCTTAAGCTTTCCAGTGTCAACGACAATGACATTACCGCCAGTCTGCTGATTGGCATAAGCAGACTGAGCACTGTTCATCGGGGCGGCGATGATCGTCGTCTGCTTCGGTGGGTTGGGCGGTTTAGGCTTCGGTGTAGTTTTAACTGGAAGAGATCTTGCAGGAGTGTCCACTTTTGTTATCGTGATGCCCGGTGGTAGTTTGAGATTCTCAATATTGATTTTAGAACTTGCACTAATGTCTTTAAATTGGCTACTAAATGGTGGACTCACGCGTTCATTCATACCACTCTGAACATCAGCAGCTGGCCTCTGCTGTTTATTACCGGAATTCTGCTGAACTTTAGTTTGATTTTTCTTATTATCAGTCTTATTCGTGTTGGACTTATTATTTGAATTATTGTTGTTCGAATTGTTATTACCACTGTTATTAATATTCTTATTGTTCTTTTTGGCATTCGTTTGATTATTCTTATTTTGCTGCTGCTGCTGCTGCTGCTGCTGATGTTGTTGCTGCTGCTGTGTCTTCGTCTTCTTATCAACCACTTCGTTATTAAGACTGGCCTGTTTTTGAACCGATTGTGCTTGAGAAGATGAGTGAACTTTGTTTTGTTTTTTGCTGGTGAGATTCTGTTGCTGATTCTGCTGTTGATTCTGCTGTTGATTTTTATTCTTGTTCGAACTATTCTGCTGCTGCGAAACATTCTCTTTATTCTCGCTATTCTTCTTATCCTTTTTCGATTTCGTATTTTTTGTTTCAACGGAAGCCTGCTGTTGCAACTTGAGAGGTTCAACTTGTTTAACACTCTTGGTCTTTTCATTTCCTGTTTGTTGTTTTACATTCTTATTATCATTGCCCTTCGCCTGCTGCTGCTGTTTTACATTAGATTGTTGCAGTTTGTTATTCTGCTGCATCTGGTTGCTGTTATTAACCTTGCTATTGTTCGTATTGTTACTATTGCCGATACTATTGTTACTATTGTTGCCGTTGTTGTTATTGTTGCTGTTATTATTACTTTTACCTTTGTTCTTCTTCTTCTTTCCACCAGCATTCTGACCTTGGTCGGACTTGCTAGTTTCTTTAGTTTGACCATTCACTAGAGTAAACAATACTTTATCCTGCGCGGGTGTTTGGCCTTTGAGCGTTATTGTTACAGTAGGTTCAGCACTACTCGACTCCATGACCCTCTTGATCGTCACGATCTGTAGATGGTTGTCAGTCTCTTGCTTAGCCTCCTCCAGTTTCCGCCTTTCTCTTCTCAATTTTTTCCTTTCCTTCTTAGTTAACAAGGATTCATCTATAGCTATCGGCTCTGGCGGCGGAGGAGTTGGAGGAGCTGGAGGAGGTGCAGCGACTTTGCCGCCCTTTTTACCACCTGTCTTATTCTGTACCTTATTTACCTTATTATTGCTTCCTTTCTCTGCCTTAATACTATTTTTTGAGCTCTGATTCGAACTGGAAACTCCATCGACCCTGTCGACGGAGACTGGGCCTTTAGTCTTTTGAATCGTATGAGCGACACCTTTCGTCTTGGCGTTGCTCTTGCTAGAAACAGTTATGTTACTAGGAGCTTCGTACTTGTCTTTTTTCTTATTCTTAATATTACACTGCTTTAAAGCGGTTAACACGATAGGCGGGGATGCTGGAAGAATAGAAATCTCGGGCAAGTTCCGATGAGACTGCAGCCTGTGAGGCATAGGTCTCTGAGGATCGACAACAGTGATAGTCACTTCCGGCGTCTTCTTTCGAATTTCTATCAACTTCTGCCTTTCCTCTTCCAGTCTTTCTTGTTTGAGTTTGTCTTCAATCTACGAGAAAAAAATTATCCTGAATAAATACATTTTTTAACAAATATTAAAACTTCATCTTTGAAATTTCAGCATTTCATGTCATAATTAAATTTAAGCAAGTTTGTTAGATTTCAAGATTTCTAAGAATTTTAAAGATTTACAGGGACTTCGACAGATTTTAACGGATTTAAAAGTATTGCAAACAGGGTGGCCGTTTTAATCACATGAAAAAATGCCCAATCATTTCCCGGTCCGAAAACATTTTTTAGGGTCAACAAAATTTAAAATTTATAACTCTAAAAGGCTGAAAATTTTCCATTTAAATTAATAAAAACGGAGCTGCAAATCATTTTAAGAAACTTTAGGCTGGAAATATTAAAAATTGAACAATGAATTATATTTCAAAATCTTGAAACATCTACACGTTGTTTTAAATTTATTCAAATTTTTAATTATTTTTTAAATATTCGATTTTCTTGGGAATCTTAAGATTTTTTTTCTTTTGAAGCCTTTCATATTTCTTAAAAGGATTCTAAATTTTTTGTTGGAAATTTGAAAAAATATATTTTTTTTAATTAGGCCGTGGGCTATTCGCACCGAAATATCCGTATAAATATCCGGATTCTTTCGGCATACGTTGACATTTCGTTTAAATTATTTGTTTAAATTTTATTTGTAAATTAATTTTTTTCAAATAGAACTATTGAAATTTTCATTTTCAAAATTTAGCCTTTTGTTTAGTCCTGAATATTTAATTTATAATCGCTGGGGGATTATATTGGCCCTCGATAATAAAATTTTGTAGAAATTGTTGATGTAAGTTGTTGGCTTTAAGGTCAGGAGTATTTAATTAGTCTCAATTCTCCTTAGTTTCAATTCTCCTGACCCTAAAGCCAACAACTTACATCAACAATTTCTACAAAATTTAATTTATAATTGATGATTTCACATGATCAATAAAATATTTCTAAATATTAATTTAATATTAATAATATATTATTGTGCGGTTTTAATTTAAAATAGTTTATAGAGTTTCAATGGGACGTTTACATTTGTTTAACTACTAAGATTTACCAATTGAAACAGTTTAATTTTGAACGTTAAAACCTGGAATTTTTTTCATTCTGAACTGATCCCGAATCATCTTGTAAAATCAATTATTATTAACTTGTTAACCCTTCATGTATAGTTATATTTTAAGAATCATTATAATTTAAATTTTCATTTCATCAACTAAAAAGAGTTTTTTAAAATCTAAAATTGTAGATTTCAAACGCTAAATTCACTCTCATTTCACGGTTTCCTGGTCCAGCGGCCACCCTGTACAAATAATTTCAACACCTTTGAAAGGATTTCATCAAATTTCCAATGATTATAATTATTTTAAGGAATGTTCAAAGCTTTGAAATATTTAAAGGAATTTAAAAATATCTCAAGGCAGTTGAAGGAGTATATTAATGATTTTTATTTTACTGATTTTCATTTTTATTTTATAAGACTTTAATGATTCCAAGGGGCTTCAGAGAATTTAAAAGATGTCAAACGATTTTTATGAGATTTCAAGGGATTTTTAAGGGATTTCGTAAGATTACAACGATTTAAAGAGATTTTCACATAATTCAGGGGATTTCATAGGATTTCCAAAATTCCGTGTGGCGTTAAAGAATTTTTCTTGAATTTCTGAAACTATGAAAGGATTTCATACAATTTATAAGACTCTTAAGTAGTTTTCAAACAGTATATTAAAGTTTTTAGATTATTAACAACAAATTCCGAGGAATTTTCAATAGATTTCAAGAATTTAAAGGTATTTCCAGGAATTTTTCAATATTTCTGAGTTTCAATAATTTTAAGGGATTTACAAGGCTACAATCACTTTTATCGATTACAAAATATTTCATAATATTTTAATGGATTTTTAACAATTTATTCATATGAATTGAGGAACTTCGTCAGAATTCCAAAATGTTAAGACATTTAAATATTCCAAGGTACGTATTTCTAAAAAAAAATATAGGATATTTAAAAAATATGCGAAGGATTTTTCAAAGATTTCAAAAATTTAAATGTATTCCAAATATTTTAGGGTATTTAATGATATTTCGTGGTATTTCAGAATAATTCCAAATATTTCAAAGGATTTATGGGATTCCAATAATTTCAAATATTCCAAGGTATGTACTTCCAAAAATGTTAAAGCATTTATAGGGACTCAAAAGATTCTAGGGTATTTTAAAGGATTCCAAGGGATTTCAGAGGATTACCAAATAATTCAACAGACTTATAAGGAATTTCAACGGATTTGAAGGGATTTTACAGAACTTCAAAGATTTAAAAAGACTTTCAAATGTCATAAAGTTTAGTTTAATAGTTTTAGGGTATTTTAAAAGAATCCAAGATTTCAAAGGGTTTTAGGGGTTCCTAAGATTTAAATAATTTTAAGGGATTTCAAAAATTTGCATACGATTTAAAAGAACTTTTTAAAATTTTCAAGCATTTGGAATGATTTTATAGGACCTATAAAGTTTTTACGATATTTTAAAAGATTTCAAGGGATTTTCAACCGATTTGACAAGATTTCGAGGATTTTAAATCCGGCCGGGCTCTACACTTGAAATCACACAATCTTTCGGTATCGAAATATGTTGAATTTAAGTGATACGTATTTTTCCGATTTACGAAAAAAATGTCTAAAAAGTTATGCGTATTTGAATTTTGTGATTTGTTTTAAAAAAAATTCATTTAACCTCTTTCCTTTTGATTATAATAGTTATTTGAAAATTCGCTAGAAAATTAAAAAGATTTAAAATTAAGAAGATGGTGGCGGTTTTTCTAGAAAAATTAAAAAATATATTTTCTAAAAAGATGCGAGCTAAATCATTTCTGAGACCGGAAGAATTTTTGTCCTAAAATATAATTTTTGAATTTTTTTCGTAAACTATGAAAAATATCGCAAAAGAACAAGAAACATTTTTCATATAACTTTTTTAGACGTGCATACTTTTTATATTTTTAATTTTCTAAGAAAAAGTATAAAATTCTATCGTAAGAAAAAATAATTCTCCTGACTGCAAAAGTTATTCAACAAGCATCAAACTGACAAGATATATTTATTATTAAAGTACAAGTTGAAGAAAATTGGCAAGAAAGTTTCGTTTTTTTTTTTAAATTGATTTTTTTTCAGAAAAACCGCTGTCATTTTGTTTATTTTAAACCTTTTTTCAATTTTCCGGTAGATTTTGAAAAAAGATGACGAACGCTATTAGAATAAATGACTTATAAAGGTTTAAAGAAAAATTTTAGTTTTTGGAAAAAAACACAAAATTCAAATACACATTACTTTTTAGTAATATTTTTTTTTGCAACCCTTTAAAAATATATATCGCCTAGTTTGATCTAAACAACGAAATATTTTGTCCCCGAAATATTCTGTGATTTCAAGTTTAGGACCATGCCTGATTTAAAATGAATTTGGTCTAAAGAATTTAAAAAGTTCTTAAAGTATTCAAAAACATTTTCCAGGATTTCCGGAAACATCAGACTTCATCAAATCAACAGCGATTTCAAGGTATTTTACAGGTTTTCAACGGATTGTCAAGATTTGAACTGATTTTCGTACAATATTTTAAGATGCATCAAAGAATTTCATAAGCATTAATTGGTTTTAATAGGATTTTCAAGACTTTAGAGTTTTTTGTTTTATTTTTTTAAAGTTTCACAGCGAGCAGTACCCTATTTAAATTTTCATAAAAGCAATCGAATATTTTTCTCAAATTTTTATACTTTGCAATTTCATATTTTCCTTACCTTTCGTTGTTTCTGCCGCGCCTTCTTTTCAGCCTTTTTATTGTCTCTCTTTCCATTTTGTCCGCCTTCTATAAATTCTAGTAGAGAATCCAAATCTCTTTGATCTCTATTATCCAGCAGAACAGTAGAAGCTGTGGATAAAGGTGTATTTGACCTCGGTGCCGAATGACTGGACGACGTCGGCGTCTTCGATTCCGAATTCGCATTCGATGGTAACGACTCAGCGGGACTTTTCGGAGGGCTACACGCAGCTTTACACTTTGTAGCCTTTTTCTTTGTCAACAACTGTCTCAATCTGTCCCTCATTTCGTTGTAGTTACGACTAACAGGTGCTACGGAAGGCTAGAAATTTTTAAAAATCTGATTACATCCACTGTGTGGCACAATATATCCAGGGTGTCTAATGATCACGCAATTTGAAATTCCCGGGTTTTTCTTGGTTTTTTCCTGATCAAATTTTTTCCCATTTTCAACGTATACATAGAAATAGGAATTTTTACATGATATACATATAAAAACTCTGCCCGCTGTTTGTCGTGAGAATAAATTTTTTAAAATTCCGAGCACTACGAATAGCCGTACATGGAGTTTCCAAACCTTAAAAAAAAAATGGTCTTAACCATTTTGAAAATGCTCTACCTTCTTGAATTTTCATACATAATATCTGGCTAACGAACTTTTACATAAAACCAATACCTTCTCATCAGGACGAGAATGTTCAAAATTACATAAATCGATATACATAGGATAAGCATCTTGCGACTGTAGACAATGTAGAAATGGAATAAAAAGAAGACAACGTAGAAACGAATCAATTTTTCGATAGAATAAACAAAATGCACGACAAATAAAATTCCCGGGGGTTTCCCGGTTTCTCCCGATTTCCTGGTTCGCTAGACACCCTGTTTTTTTTACCTGCATTTTAGTTTATTACTCACAACTCCATGGCCAAAAACTTCGCAGTAACAACAATCGCAATGTCGATTAGAATCCCGGGGAGATGAGCTGCTTGTCGAACAAGAATCCCCGTGACTGCTTCCTGAATCTGAACAATCTCCATCACCGGGACTTACTAAGAAAACAATGAATGATTATATGTCACTACATAAAATTGCGTTAGAAGACATGTATGTTTTTGTCTGAATAACATTTCAATTATTCATCTATCACTAATATTGATAAAAATTGAAATATACACAACAGGGTTGCGCCAAGACTTCATTTTCAAAAATTTCCTGGCTTTTCCATAATCAAAAGATGAAGTTTTAACAAATTACTTGAATTCTAAAAAAATATAAATGTTTAGCAACATAGTTGAATTTTTAAACAAATTCATGAATTTCCAACCTACAAAAATGAATTCTCAACAAAAAATGTAATAGTTGACATTTCAAAATAAAAAGATTAAATTTCTATTAAAATAAAATACTTTTCTGCCATGGAAAATATATATTTTTTTAAGACAATCAAATTCTAAACAAAAAATATGAATTTTCAATACAAAAGGATGAATTTTCTTTCCACTTAGATGACTGATCAACAAAGCAGCTCTATTTTTCACCAAAAAACATGACTTTTTAACAACATTATTTATATTCGGTTAAAAAAAGAACTTTTAAACAGGTTAAATTTTTAGCAAAAAAAAAAGATTTGTCAACAAAATAGTTAAACTTTCAACCAATGGGATGAACCTTCAACCACAAAAATAATTTTCTAACCACGTAGTTTAACTTTTGCCAAGGTAGTTGAATTTTGAATTTAAAAAAACTCAAATTTTGAACACAATATGTAAACTTTCAACCAGAGATGAATTTTCAACTAAAATAATGAGTCTTCAGCAAAAATTATTTTTTAAAAAACTAGTCAAACTTTCTAAGTAATTTAATTTTCAACTGAAGAGATGAGTTTTTACAAATAATGTAATAGCACATATTTCAAGTAAGAAAGATTTAAATAAAAAATAGAATACAGTTGAATTAAATCAAAAGCGACGAATTTTCCAACGTATAAGTGAATTTTTCAACTAAAAAATATAAAATTTCAACAAAAAATGGAAAAGTTAAAGTTTCAACAAAAAAAGCAATAAGTATTCACCAAAATAATCGAACTTTCAATCAAAGAGTTGAATTTTCAACCAAGACGGTGAATTTGCCAGCTAAAAGAGAAATTTTGAAGAAATAAAAATTTTTCGAGAAAGAAAAACGTTCATCAAGTTGGTAAACTTTTAAAGACAAAATCCAAATTTTCTGTAAAGCAATTGAATTAAAAAAACAGCTAATTTACAACCAAATAGTTGCACTTTTAAACAACCAAAAAGATTGGTTTTCTAATATCATTTTTTTAATTAAAAAAGATCAACTTTCAACCAAAAATGTAACAGGTACATTTAAAGTAAAAAAAAATTAATTTTTAAACAAAACCAAGAAAAAAAAGAATATTGAAACTGAATATTTTTAGATTTGTATTTTGGAAAATGGGTCATTTAAAAATCAGAGGAATTGAAATTGTGTTCTTTATAATTAAAAGCGATCAAAATGAAATAATTAAGATTGAAAACCTTTACATTTTATTAATTTTAAATTCAAGGCGGTTAAAATTTGACAATTTAATATTTAAAACTAAATTCAATCTTTTAAAGTCAAAGCTCCTGAAAATTTGAATAAAATAAATAGTAATTTTAAATGGGAAACATTAAAAATGAAACAATCTTCAACTCCGGAGCGTTACCAAAAATTGTGATATTAAAACTTTTATGTATTCAAACCCTTCAAAATTTAAGTTATTTGACGTAAATTGAAATCACTTAAAAATTAATGAATTAAAAATTAAATAAATTACAAATGTAGCATTCATCATGAAAATTCGCAACTCGAAAATAATATTTTAATTTCAACTCTTCCTTTAGAATTATTCTGCATTCTAGACATTTACGAATCAAATATTTTACAATTTGAAATGATTTATTTTTTTTTAAACTTCAACTAAAAACCGGACAATTTTAATTTTTGCATTTAAAATAAAAATAAAGAATACGAAACAATATTGTTATAATATAATTTCATTTTTTGAAATTGTAAATTTTAATCTTTTCAATTCTAAATTGCTTATATTTAGATCTAAAATTATTAAATTTAAAAGCGACTGCCAAGGCTTTTAAAATTAAATTTTAGAATATTTAATAGCGAAATGTTCCTGAAATTTTGAATAATTAAATTTGAAACAATATTGTGATATTTAAAATTCGAAACTTCAAAAAATTAATTGAAAAATTGTAGAAAAAACTTTAGTTCAAGGCCTCAGAGATTCCACTGTTTTCGAATTCCACATTCAAAACTATAATTTTTAAGATAAAATTATAGAAACTTTACAGACGATAAATATATAATAATTAGGTATCATATAATTTAGTATAAAGTGATATTTAAAACGACTGGATAGATTTTTTTACTAAAAGATGTGATTTCTGTGAAATAAAACCAAAAAGTAGATTAATTTTAAACCAAACAGTTGCATTTTTATCAACAAAAAAAAGATGAAAATTCTACAAAACAGATGAGATTTTTACACCAAAAGGCGAATTTTGAACAAAAGAATGGAATTTTCAACCAAGAAAGATTCTAGTTAAAATTTTAATGCACAAACATTAATGTTCAACCGAAAAAAAGCAATTTTCAACAAAACAGTACAATTTTGAACCAAAAAGAATTACTTTCTGACAAAATGGCTCAATTTTCAACCAAATAAGTAAGGTCGTAAATAAAAATATAATCGTCAGGAGGAATCAACTGCAAAAAAACAGAATTAATATGCAAATATATTAATAACAAGAATATTATATCAGGGTGATCGAAAAATGTTATTTTCCAAATTCCAGATTCCAGATTTAAAGATCAGAATCTTAACCGTGTAAATGATTTAACAGAAAGTCTGCTATAAACAGAATAAAGCTATTTATAATTATAATTTAAAAATAGCAAAAAATTATTTGGCACTAATTTAAAGTGCCTCTTATAGAAATTCCTTGACTTTTCCAATGCTTTTTTCAAAGTCCCCGAATTTTCCCTGATTCCTAGGTTTTATTTCACATTGGCCACCCTGTTACAGGAAATTTAATTAATAAATACTTTTCGGGAAAATAAAAAGGTACTAACAGTCGCTGCAAGATACTCTTTTAATGTGTTCCACGACGTGCTGCTTGTGGCATGCGACGGAAGACTGATTGCCGTGGTTGTGAGCTTTGTGACCCGAAGCTGCAGTCTTGACATCTTGAGAATGTGTAGAACCTGAAAATAAATATTCAATAATTGGTCATTACAAATGATATTGACAAACAAATAACCATCAATTTAATTACCTTGGCGAGCAGTACGATTATGATGATGAGGCGTGCTTCTCGTTTGAGTCGTCGAATGCCTCGTCTGGGTTTGAGCAGAATTCGTGGAACTAGTTTTCATCACAGGTTTAGGTGGCTCTTGATCAGACTTCGGATGAACTATCGTCGGTAGCTGCACTTCGGAGTGACCGTTCGGCGTTTCATCTACAGGAGCTGATACCCACGCTAGAAGCGAGTTAATTCAATTCAAACCAATCATAAAACAAACGCAGGGTTGCTACAAAATACCAAGTTCAAAATTCCCTGGTCGTTATAAATTTTTCTTTCAGGTAGAAAAAATAAACAATAAAATAACAGGCTTTACAGTTTCTATGTGACAAAATATAGGGACCAAAGGGTACTTTTTGTCACGCTTATAGAATAAACAACAAATTCAGGATAAATGCATAGGACTTCAAAACAATTCAATCTAAACTAAAAAGAATGAAAATAGACTTGAAAATTGTTTTAGATACAAAAAAATTGGATTGATTTCCGTAAAATTGGAATGAATTTAAAAACTTTTTAATGAGCTGATATGAGAAAAAATAAAGTGGATTCAAAGGAATTTGAGGACATGCCTAAAAATTCAAGAGGAGGTTAAAAGACTTCAGGGCCAATTAAATAAACATTTTTTTAAATAAAAAAATACATTTAATCAAGTAAATTCAGAACAATTAAAGTGAATTAAAAAAATTCAACAGAATTCAACCAAATTTAAATTAACATAAAATCTTTGAAACCCTGCTAATTTCTAGCCAAGAAAGTGACTAATGACTACAAAACAATTCAAGAAAATTGAAATGAATAGGAAAAATTGAAAATAAATCGAAAAAGTTCATTTATTTAAGTAAAATTTGAGTCAGTTTGTAATAATTTAAGGGAAATAAGAAGCATTTGATGAGTTTCATAAAAAATCAAGCTGAATTTAAAAAGCAATCAAGTGAATTTAAATCAATTAAAAAATATGAACAAATTCATGAAATTCAGTAATTTTTAAATGAGTTTAGAAAAATTAAAAGGACATTCAAAAGAATTTGAAGGATTTCCGAAGATTTTAAATTGAGTTTACAAGACTTCAAGAAGAATTAAACATTTAAAAAAGACTCAATTGAATGGAGTTAAATTTAGTGATTTTAGAAGAATTCAAAAGAATTTGAATAATTCAGGATAAATTAATAAGAATTTAGGGCGAATTCTAAACAAAACTGCAAAAATATTTGAAAATCTCTTCAAATCTATGAAACCCTACAAAATACCTCACTTCTCGTGTATAAATTCTTTGAAATCGACCAAAATATTATAAAATCCCGTGGAATTCTATGATATGTCCTAAAATCCTGGAAAATATATTAAAATACATTGGGAGCTTTAAAATCCCTTAAAATCATTGAAATCCTCAGAAATCTTATAAAATTCTGTAAAACCCTTTAAAATATCCATATCTTCCGAAGTGCTAGAAAATTCTTTATCTTAAAATATTTAAAACACTAAAAGTAATTTGGGGGTATGAGGATGGGGATATTGGGACATCTTCTGTAAGAAAACTTGTTACTAAAAAAATAGTCTATACACTGACATTGCAATTTAGAGGTATTGATTTTTTTCAAAATAGATTAACTTTTAACCAAATAGCTGGCTTTTCATCAAAAAGGATAAAAAAATACGAATTTTTAAGAAAATACATGAATTTTGAACCAAATATCTGAGTTTATGACTCAAAAAGATGAATGTTGAACAAACAATGAAATAATTCAATTTTTAGTTTAAAGAAATAATTTTTAACTAAATACAAGAGTTTTTCACAAAATAGTTTAACTTTCGATCAAAGAAAAGAATCTTAACTGAAATTATGAATGTTCGACTAAAATAAAAATATTTTTAACCAAAAATTCTTCTTTCCTAAAAAAAAATATTAATTTTCAACCAAATAGCGGAATTTTTAACTAATGCTATTATTTCTTTATGAAAAAACGCATTTTCGACAAGAGACATGCCTTTTTAACCATACAGTTGAATTCTGAACAAAAAAGATGAATTTCCAACAAAATATGAAAATTACATTTTAAGATGAAGATTATCAATTACAAAAATCCTCGAAATAGTTAAATTTTCAAACAAAAAAATGGATTTTTAACCTAAAAGATTCATTTTTAACAAACAAGATAAATTTATAACAAAATATAAGAGTTTTCAACGATATAACTTAACTGAAATAATGAATCTTCAACCTAAAAAATTAGTAAGATGGATTTTCTACCAAAACACAAATTTGCAACGAAATACATGAATTTGTAACAATAAACAATCCATTTTTATCCCTTGACAGAAACAAGAGTTACATTTTCGGTTTAAAAAATAAATACATTTAAAAAAAGAAAACAAGTTACTAATATATTAATTTTCTAACAAATGTCCAACTAAAAATGTTACATTCAGATCAAAAAGGATGATTATTCAGCCAAATGGAGGAATTTTAAGCTAATGCGATTTTTTTTCTATAAAAAAGACGAATCTTTGACAAAGTACCTGAATTTTAAAACAAAGAGGTAAACTATTAACTAAAGAAATTAATTTTGAAAAGCAAGAAAAATTTTCAAGCAAGCAGATTAATTTTCTACCAAAAAAGATGTATTCATATAAAAATACATGGATTTTCAACCAAATATCTGAATTTTGATAAAAAAAGATGAATTTTCATTAAAATATAAAAATTTTCCACCAAACAAGTGAATATTTAACATTTTAAACGAAGAAGATTAATTTTAAATAAAATATAAGAGTTTTCAACAAAATATTGCAACTTTTACGTAAAGAAAAGAATTGTTAATTAAAATGATGAATCTTCAACCAAAAATTAAAATTTTTTATGAAACACTTGAGTTTTCAAAAAAGATGAATTTTTAACCGAAAGAAATACCCAAAGAAATGAATTTTCAAAAAAAAAATCAATTATTCACCAAGAACATTAGTATTCTACCACAAAGGATGAATTTTCAACAAAAGAGTTGAATTATCAACCAAGAAAGATTGAAGATGTTGAATTTTCATCGAAAAAATATGAATTTTGTACAAAACAGTTGAATTATTAGAACGAAAATATGAATTTTGAACAAAAAAAGGTACATTTTTAACCAAGGCTTGGAATTTTTTACATGTAGCAACCCTGCAAACGGGTAGAAATACCGACAAACACTTACTCTTTTTCAAACAGGGGCACGTGTCTAGTTTCCGTTTCGAATTAAGCAAACACGGACAGGGAGGATTGTCCACTTCTTTCCTTTTCTCTGCGATGTCTTTGGTATGCTGATAAACGCAGGGACACGACTGGAAGTCGAGTTTCCTGAAGTCTAGGTCCTCTGCGACACAATTCGATCTACTTTCCTTTGGTTCAGTCGACTCAGTTTCGCACTCCAACAGTTTCGGTTCGTCAATTGCATTCAGATTCGGATTGGTCCTCTCCACTTGAGGTGTCACAGCTTCTGGACACTCGCAAGGCATCGCAGAGCTCACCTGATTGTAAAGGTCCTTAATCGCCGAAAAATTCGACGCTATACGTTTCGCCATTCCTATAATTCATGTTTTCATTTATTAAGTTTAATTTATACAGTTTCATTCAGGTTTTTTTTTGAGTTAACAATTTTGTAGTCACCTGCAATGTCATTGTTGAAGGGTGGAAAAAGTTTGTCTTTAGAATGTGAAAATTCCTCTTCCATGGAGAGCTCTTTTACCTGCAAATGAAAATTTCACAATTGATGTTATTTCGGGAAAATTGCAGAACTGGAAAACTCAGATAAATAATTACCATGAAAAGGTTGGAATTTAAGAGAGGGGACAAGGTGCAGTAAGTACAGTTCTCTTCGTCGATGACCAGTGAAGTGTCTGAATGATTTTCACTGCACTTCCCTTTGTTCCGCCTAATCAAAATTAGTGGAATTATTCCTTCTTTTTCAGAAATTATCGAAGGGTTGATAACTCGATTTGTTAATGTACATCCAATTTTTCATGTTTTCTGAGCTATATAGATTTTCTTATAGGTACCAAAACAACACTAAACTTACAAAGCCAATAATAATAATAATAATTTTAAAAAATGTTTCTTAATTTATTTTTCAGACTTTTAGTTACAACAGTCATACATAATTTTATATTGATTTTTCAACCAAGAAGATTAACTTTATATAAAGAAAGATGAATTTTCAAATAAATAGATGAGTTTTCAAAACCAAATGATACATTTTTAACCAAAAACATGATGTTTCAACTAATGAGATTAATCCTTTATTAAAAAGACGAATTTCAAAAAACACTTTAACCAAATAAAATGTATTTTTAACAAAAATTAAATTTTTAACCAAAAAGATGAATTTTCAACCAAAACTGTTCAATCTCTCTCTCT
>JAAAKG020107803.1:0-15596 GCA_010014905.2 Druon quercuslanigerum | reverse complement strand
TGTTTTTTTGTAATTATAAAATTCAAAAATTTATAACTCGAAAAAAATCAATAAAATATTGAAAAACAAAAATAGGTTGTATTTTGGTTGTAAATTTCACGTGGAACGACCCATACATCCAAACAATTGGCAGCTCAAAATTAATGAACCTTACAACTAAAATTCACCTACAATTCATCTGCTTTAGCAAAAATTACATCTTTTTCGATAAAAATGCAGCTGTTTGGTTGAATTTTCAACAATTTTGTTGAAAAGTCATACTGTTTATTTAAAAATTCTGCTTTTTTGTCGAAAATTTAACTATTAGTTGGAAATTTCATCTGTTAAAGGAATTTCATGTTTCTTGGCTAAAGATGCAACTGTTTGCTGATAATTACACTATTTTGTATGTATGTTTTGGTGAAAATTACCTATTTCGCAGAAAATTTACTTTTTCTTTTGGTATTGAAAAATGACCTTAAATCTTTTCTGGGTGAAAGTTCAGCTAAAAAAAATGTCCTTATTTATTAAAAATTTACCTGTTTCAATACAAATTTCAACTTTATTGAATTGAAATGCAAAAATTTTGTATGTGATAATTTATCTATTTTGTTAAAAATTCATCCTTTTTGGTGTAAAAAATCCATCTTTTTTCTTATAAATTCATTTTTTTCGTGGAAACTTCTTTTTTGTTAAAAATAAATTTGAAAAGTAAACTAGAATCTCTTTGGATGTAAAAGCAATTACTAAAAAAAAATTAATGAAAATTCATCCCTTTTAATATAAATGTAATCTTTTTCCATTAAAATGTAACTATTTCGTAGAGAAGTCAAAAATTTATTTTTCTTGAAAAGTCAACGGAACTTTTTTTAACAGAAAACTTAACTATTGTTTGAACAATTTATCTTTTCGATTTAAAAATATATTTGTTATAGTAAAAATTTAATTTATTTTCAATAAAATTTATCTTTGTGGTTCCAAATTCTTTTTCTTTGCCTGAGTATTCAACTATTTTGTTTGAAAAATGAAGTTAAATTCTTTCTTAAAAAATCATTTTTTACTGCAAATTTATATGTTCAGTTGAAAATTCATCTCTTTCATTAAAAGATGGACTATCTTGTTGAAAATTAGTATTTTTAAATTAAAAATTAAAAAGTTGAAAAGTCATAGTCATGTATTTTTTGTCCACATTTTTATTTGTAAAATAAATAGATTAGAGCACTGAAATTTTTAAAGATGAAAGACAGTAAGTCTAGTTAGAGATAGGTGAGAGCCTCCCCCCATAGTTTTTCACAGGCATTTACGACTATTAAACACTCACTAACAACAGCACCGATTTTAGCCTGTTCTGATTTTAGAAGCCCATTCCAACTTGAAACCGATGCTAGTGACGTAGGATTAGGAGCCGTTTTAACACAAAAAATAAACGGCGAAAATTATGTTATAGGTTTTGCAAGTAGACGTCAGAACGGGGCAGAACGAAAATATTCGGCTTCAGAAAAGGAATGTTTAGCTGTAGTCTGGGCAATTAGAAAGTTTAGTTCATATTTAGAGGGTTATTCTTTTAAGGTTATAACAGATCATATTGCAATAAAATGGTTGCATAATTTAAAAAATCCAACAGGTCGTTTAGCAAGATGGGCTTTAGAATTATTAGAGTGCGACTATGAAATCATATATCGAAAGGGAAGTTTAAACCAAGTACCAGATGCTTTATCAAGGTCAAATCAAAATCAAATAAAAGTTTCGAGTATTTTAGCCAGCACAATAGAATTGAAAGAAAAATCTTTTTAAGAAATTAAAGATAACTGGTATAAAAATAAAATGATTCAGGTTAAAACTAAGCCAGAAGAAAATCAAAATTGAAGAATACACGATAATTAGTTATATTTTTATAGACCCAACCCATTAAAATTAAACTTAAATTTAGATAGCAACCAGTGGGACTTAACAATAACTAAAGAATTACGGGAACAAGTTTTTATTAAAAATCATGACAATAAACAAGCAGGTTATTTAGGTATGGAAAAAACATACAACAAAATTTCAGAGAATTATTTTTGGCACGGAATGTATTCTGAAAACTTAAAATATGTAAAAGAATGCGATCTTTGCCAGTGAATAAAACCGAAAGTAAATAATGAAATAGGTTTGATTACAAAATGGGTAGAAATAATTCCAGTTAAAAATATATTATCGTCAACAATCGAAAAAGAATTTCGTAAACGTATAATTTAAAAATGGGGAACACCTAAAATTTTGTTTACAGATAATAGAAAAGAGTACGTAAATAAATCAATAATTAATTTTTAAAAAAACTTTTGGCATGGAAATGGAATTTTGGACATTTGGAAAACATTTGGCACAAGCACAAGCAAGCCCAACAGAAAGATGCAATTAGTCAATTAGAAACAGCAATAAAAGCGTATTTAATCAAAGATTTAATAAAAGAATAAGACATGAGATGAAAATTTAGATGATCTGCAATTTGCACTAAATACTAGTAAACATTCTTCTACTTGTTTTACACCAGCTTTTTTAAATTTAGGTAGAGAACGCCAACCCATACAAGTCTTAAATAAAGAATTAATGGTAAGAAACGAAATAGAATTTCAAGAGTCAGAAAAACGGGCAAATAGGATGCGAAAATTAAAAATGATTAGAGAGGAAGTGGTTAAAAATTTAGATACCGCAAATGAAACGCAATCTAGGTATTATAATCTAAGACGTAGACCTATAACTTTTGAAATTGGCGAGCAAGTACTAAAAAGCAATAAAACATTGGCTAATAAAGGGGAAGTAATAGCTAAGAATAAAAATTTCAAAGGACCACTTTTTATCAAAGTAAAAATTTCACCAACAATTTACGAAATTAAAACAATGAAAGGTTAATCTTTAGGTAATTGGAACGCAAAAGATATTAAAAAATTTATCAGTAAAAAGTAAAGTTTAAATTTTTTCTTTTTGAGTGGCATGCAAGTGGATAATTTGATTCTGTTACACCAATGACAAAAACAGAAAAATAACACAAACACCGACATTTACAAAAACAAGAAAAAACAGAAAAGGCATTTATTTTCATAAACTTGGATCCGCGACTAATCGTGAAATGCAAGGATTGCTTTCGGAGGCTGGTGGGGGCGAATTGTTGACCCACACATGCAAAAAGTGGGTCGATCTTCTCCAACCACCGGCAATAGAGAGCCTAGAAGGGGAAATGATTAGAGGGAAGGAATATGATCGAAGGAAAAAAGCCGAAACTGAAACAAATATGCGCAGGGAAATAAGAAAAATAAGAAGGGAAGCAATAAAAAAGCAAGAGTGGTTTGAGAAAGATGGGTACCACGAACCAATGTAAAAATTGGAAGAAGAGTTAAGGAAAGGAGATGCAAGGAAGAAAAAGAGAACGGAAGAAAGAAGAAGCTTATACAGTCTTTCGGCCAGGAAAGAAATACAATAAAGAGAAAAAGAATTAAAAGAAAAATTTATAAAAATTAAAATTCAACGAGAAAGGGAAAAAGAAGAATGGGAATTGCAAGAAATGAAAAAGCTTTTAAAATATAGACAGGAGAGATACATAAAGGATGCGGCAAGGATAAGAAGAGAAGAACAGTTAGAGAAGGAAAGATTAAGAAGAAGGGAAGACCGACAGAAGAAAAAGAGAAAAAGAAAGGAAGTAAAAAAAATTCTGAAGGAAGCTGAACAAAAAAAATACCTACAACCTATAGAAGAAGAGAAGGAAAACTCATCGACAGACTGGGACACTGACATATAAAAAGTTCAAATAAAATCACTTTACTCTTTAATAAAACTCACAAAGCAATCGATTTTACTACCCTTTACAAACACAACGGAAAACATAGCTTCACCTTCTACATACACTACAGATATAAAAATTTTATTTTATTTTTTTTTAATAATCTAATCGAATTTTGATTTAAAGAAACGAATTTTACAAAGAAAATTTGTAAGCTGTAAATAAAAATAAACAGAGCTATAAGAGGCCAAGTTTGATTTCTAATTAAAAATAAAAACAGTATTTAGAGATAAGTTAATTTTCATGAAAGAAGAATCACGAAAAGCGGAACTTCAATGGGATAATCATTCGAATGGATAACACTGAAAATTTTGAAAAAATATTAAGATTAAAAATTTGGAAAAAAAATATTTTGCATAAAGAGTCTAGATTTTACATGTTTTTTAAAAATAATAAGAAAGAAAATATTAGAGAAAGAATAAAAAACAAAAAATTTTATTCTTGTTCTTGTTTTTGTTCAAATGTAGGATGTGTTAAATTATGTTTTAGGTAATAAGAAGAAGATGGAAGACATAAAGATGTGGCAGTAGAGGCATTGCGAAAGGATGGTTCCAGTATAACTATACATACTTCATGATACTTATTGTAAACAGATGTCGGACAGGATAAAAAACTATCACAATGTTCCTGATTCTACAGGGAGAAAATACATAAAAGGAGGCTGGACAGAGGCAAATCAAGATTTCAAGGAAGTAATAAAAAGTGATCTAGGAAGGAGGAATGGACCGAACTTAAAGACAGACAAAAAACACAAAAAATACAGGACAAAAAAAACGAAGAAGAAGGTAATGAGTATCTTCAACTGGACTTAACAGAGGAAGAATTTTATCTGACCCTCAACGATGAAGTCAAGAAGACGGAAGAATTGTTAAAAAAATAAACGTCGTCCCAAACAGAGGGGGGAGGTTGTAATAAAGTTACAAGCGCCCCGTTACCATACGGCCCTACGGGCCTAGGAGAATGAGTGAGGAACGACACCCCAGGTCCTTATTACCACTAACCCCATCCCCAAGTAGTCAGTCTTAGTCTTATGCTACCTGCCCATCCGACTAGTCAGCAACCACGGAACGTTCTTAAGGTAACCCCCTTGAGTTCTCGAACGACGCCCGATCTCCTCTGGATGCTTTCACCCTTGGGATACCGCCACCACCAACGATCGCCCGCTCTCGGCTTCAACGCCCCGTTCGGGCTATCGAAGTATTCAACGATTTCAACTAAATCTTTGTAAGTTGGTTAATAAACCATATTATTATTGAATAGTTTTCCACATAATTTACTTCACCCGATTCTCGACGCTCCAAATCCTTTCCTTTACCTTAATTTGCGAGATCCCTCACAATAGCGTAATAGTTCAAGGGATGATATGCAAGGTGGCCTACGTCTCTATCGAATCACAGACGGATATGCTTCTTCTTGACAGAAGATGCGTCTTAGGTACAAAGGTACAAAAATCATAAATCAAATAGTAGCCCTTCACCTCAGGACGACCAACTTTTAGTCCCAGAAGGAAAGATTGGAAATTAGGAATTCATGTTGAAACACATTCCAAAATTTGATGGATAGTTCGAAAATTCAAACCGTTGAAAGCTGCAGAAGTTGACAAAATATTTTCTGCATTAATTCAAGAAGGATATCTTTGGTGTTTCAATTGTACGGCATGCTTAGCAATGAGATGGCTCCCAGTTACATGCAGAAGGGTCAAAGCACTCAAAGAATTATTCATTCAAAAGCCGGGGTTCTATGAGGTACAATATTTCAGACCGTTCAGCTTGTCCTCATTCATGATAAAAACATCAGAAAAATGAGTAGAACTTTCCAAAAGATAAGAAATCCTAACACGAAAACATCTCCATAGGAATCATCTTGTGTCTCAAGAAAGCAGAGCCAGTTGGAGCCGTATATGATTCTGCTGAAACACCCGGAGTTACTAATAAAGTTAATAGGTGAACGCACTTCATGCTCAAAAGCAGAATGGTACATACCTTACTACGTGATAATGAATTGAAGGCTAAAGTTTTAAACATATGATCGCAGGCAGGAGCTATTTCATCCACCCAGTGGGTGATGGTCAGTGATGAAAAAATTCGTGTCTTAAAAAAATCTGGTTTTTAAACTCGGGATTATGTAGATGGCTTGGTGAACCTAAAAACAAGGAAACATAAGGGAACCTTAGTGGAATTCCTGCAATCAGCGCTCAATATAGAAGAGCAAGTTTGGAGAGACCATTGTTTGTCAATTGCTCTGGATAAGATGGAGCTCATGCATTTAACTAGAAGAACGTACTTCATGACCCTGAAAAACTGAAATAAGACATATAGTACGTAAGTACAATTTTCAAAATCAGCGAAGTATTTAGAAGTAATATTCTACCCTAAATTAACCTAGAACCTCTATGCAATAATTTGTTTGGTAAGGAGTAAGCTAATATATACGAGGATACTATAGTAGTTACGCAAACTGATATCGATGGGTTCTACGAAGAATAGACTATCTTTTCATTACTCTTAAGAATTAGGCTAACTTCATTTAGCTAAAGTTTCAGGTGACTGTGCGTTTGTGTGTCTGTGTGTCTTTAGACTTTTAGTTTGTTAGCACGATAACTTTCGAAAGAAATGACAGATTGGATTGGCCTTTGAAAGACTCAGGGTCAGAAAGTACAGGTCAAGGTCATTAGCCAGTTATTTTAGATAAAAATTCAAAAGTTACAGAATTTTGAAAATTTTTTGAAACCATTTTTTACAAAATTTGAACTTAAGCCTAATAACGCAGGATATGAAAAAAGTCAAGAAACGAAAACTGTTGCTTTTAGAATTCCCTGCAAGATTATCATAACAACTTTTTGAATTTTCTTGAAAAATTCAAATTTTGACAGCATAAAAAAATAATACTGTTAAAGGTTGGTGACCTTCTCAGCATAAAACACTAACCAGCTATGACCCTCGGTTTGAACTAACCAAACCCTTCCCCTCCGCCCGCAGCCCCTCATTAATTTGTAACGTTTAAATCATAAAAATAAAATTGGAAATAAGCAAATTCAGTTTTTGAAAACCGGCAGAAGTTGCAATAAAATATTCAATGACAATTTTTTTTTAAAGAATGCGCATTCTTTAAACGAGTTAATTAAACTAAGTCTGTCTGAATATTAATGCATGTTATGAATTTTAATAATACACATTAATGGAAATGATATACGATTTTAGGGACAAATTCGGGTGCGAAGCACGAGATACGTGATGAGAATGTGTTCGTTAAAGCAGAGAATTCACTATTACCAATATACTCTTGTTGATGGCTTGACCTTTAATTTAAAAAAATCTGGGCACAGGTGTGGGGAATATACAAAAACCGAGCACGGAGCGCGAGGGAAATGCATTATCAAGCGCGAAGCGAGAGATAAACATATTATCAAGCGCGAAGCGCCAGAACCAACAGACGCGCGCCCTAGGCGCGCTCATACTTGCGAGCCATCAGTTTCTATATATTTAAGTACTTTTTTTTAGCAAAAACCGTTGAAAACTGGGGCATAATAATACTGGCTCAAAAGAGAAACTTTATTCTGCAAACTCCAAAACTGTATAAGCAGGTTTAAATAATTTCGATTGTTCAGTAGATATAATGCATAAGGACAGAAAATAATAAAATAAAGTTGACAGATACTTAAGCACATGGTTTTATCAAAACAGAAATAAAACAGAATTTTACCAAAGTTAACTTAAACCTATAATATTTAGTAGATCTGCCTTTAGCTGATATTATTGCTTCGAGACGGCGTGACGGCGAATCCACCAGTTCTGTACATCGCTGAGGAGAAACATTATTTCAACCCACAAGATCAGTTTTAAATAATTCAGTAACATTTTTTAATCATTCCTTTTTTTATAGCCTTCTGGCATCACTGCAAAGATTTCCGATCACATTTCTCAAACTTTTCGGATCGTTGTATTAGATGGAATTTGGACGCTTTGTTTTTTTCCAGTATGGCAAAAGTACATGTAGGTGCTAATTTGTAATCCCAAACATTGTATAAATAGGCACAATTTGGGACCGAGTAATTGCGCCCCAGAACATAATTGAACCACCACATCACTTCACAGTGGGTTCTGAAAAATATAGAAAAGATCATACGACATTCGCTAGAAAATATCATCAAGAGACCTTTAAAAATTTGGACAGAGTAATTTTTAGTGGCGAAACAGAGCGCAACGGATTTGGTGATGCTTGTAAGACGTATATAAATGGCGCGTGGAAGAAGAATTTAAACCAAGAGGCACAAAGCCAACTGTAAAGGGATGTGATTGTTTAATTATGGTGTGAGGCGCAATGACTCGGTTGGAAAATGGTTCGATACAGAAAATAGATGACTTTATGGATCAGCATCGATGTATGTAGATTCTGAACGACGTATTTTTGTTGGACTAAAAAAATCTAAAGCGCAGAAATCCCATCTTGAATATTCATGATAATTCAAAACATACGATCAAGTGAGCATAAATATTTCGAGGTTCAAATAAAGTAATGATTGTGATTACGCTATCACAATCTGCGCTTTTAAATATAATTAATGTTCTTCGGATCGAGTTTGACAAAGCCATAGGAAAAGCAAGGCCAAAGATTGGACTGAATTGTTCGAAACTATTCAATAGAGCTAGAATGATGTTTCTCCTCAGCGATGTGCAGAATTTGTGAATTCCATGTAATAGCAGCTAAAAGCAGAGCTACTAAATATTAAAGATTTAAGTTAACCTTAGTAATTTTTTTTTATTTTTGTCTCAGTAAAAGCATGCCCTTAAGTAGCTGTCAACTTTATCTTACATTTTCAGTATGGAAGTATTGTCATGCCTTCATATCACTGTAAACAATTAAGCTCAAAAATAATGCTGTTTGTTTATGTAGGATAAGTGCACGGGTTGCTGGTACTAGCACCAACCATTGCCACGTCCTACTAATTCACATTAAACAGAAGAAAAATGCAAAGATTTAACGACGTCTGTTCGAATAACTTTTATCTAAGCTAAGTACAATGAATACCCGTAATCGCCTTTAAGGAGAATTTAGAGAAATCACTATTTGTTTTTCTCTACATAGGCAACACAAATTATTTTGTTTCTAAATTCTCCGAAAATCATGCTGGCGATTTTTTTGCTGATAAAAATTTGTTCTCTGACATTTTTTATCACCAGTCGTTAGCAGCCCTAACTAATAAAAAAACTAAAAATGATGTACATATTTATCAAATTTTGTCCACATAAGAGTATTTCAAACAGATTTAGTTTAATATTATTGTTTTTCTAGTGATTAAAGCAAATTATAAGAATGCGTCGAAGACTGGTGCCTGTCATATGAACTACTGGATAAAACTTACTTTTTCATTTTCTAGTAAATTTACTCAATTATTATTTCTTTAAGTGAACTTTTTTATTTTATTTGTTTATTATTTGTTTCATAAAAAATATATTTTTTAAATCAATAATAGATTTTTATTTGAAGAAAAATAATTCTTATTACATTAAACTTCATGCTAAAAGATAATGAAAAAAAAGGTTTTCTCTGGATTGCACAATATGCTGGAAACTGATACAAACTATCAAACCTGCGTGTAAAAAACTTACGTGAGGCATATGAACAAGGACTCCTCCGACTGAATGAAGTTCTGGCATTGGCATATTAATCACGACATCTGGTTTGGAGTCACATTTCTTGCTTGTTTCCAAAGAACTTCGTCGCCCATAGTCTTCAGAAACATTGTCAATTATCACCTAAGAAATAACGAGATGCTTACAAAGTTTATTCTTAGTACATTACCTGGATGATTTTAATTGTTAAATTTATAAAATATGCATTCTGTTGCTCCTGCAAATACCTGATTAAATTGAAATCGACTGACAATTCTCATAAAACGCAATTCATTTTAAACATAGTGAATTGTATTCATTATGCAATTGTTAAATTGCATTCAGAAAATTCGTTCATGAATTGAATTGAATGCCTGAAATGACAGTTAATGACAAATATGCAATAGAGCTAGTAGACCATCATGTTTTAGTACATTGTTTCGCAAGTCAGTGGTGCAGCCATCGAAGGCAATCGATGACTTGCAATTCCAAGCAAATTTTTTAAATATTTGCGAGTTGACAATTATATTACAATTTAATTAAAGACATTCAAGGAAAAAAAGATGCTGCCACTGTTTGGAATAAGCTGACCCAGTCGCTTCCGATTAATATGCTGGCGTAGTTTAAAGAGATTAACATTAAATACTTGGCGATCGTATACAGTTCATTTAAGGAGAGCGTGGAGCGCATACTTAGAGCTTTCTGAGAAGTTTCAAAGTGATTTCGAAACTTTGAGAAAAAATTTCAATTGTTTTGAATATATTAACAATTTTAAAATTATCAAGGAGAATCTTAAAGATTTCAAAGCAATATTCTAATTTTCCACCATAATAAATTAAAATTGCACTATTTTCCATTATTAAAAAAAAAATACTTTCTGTATGTTTCACTCAAAGTAAACTGACGATTCCGTTAGACGTTTGACACTCCTTAATTAATTATTACGAATTATTTAATAAAAAAATTATGCTTTAATTTTATATTTAAAGTCTTTGAGAGTGAAGTTTATAAAAAATCTAAGTACAACAAACAAAAATTGTGAATGGAATTATTAAAAGAAAATTAAGTGTGTTTAAGAATTGCGGCTTACATTTTTTCCGCTAATAATAGATTCTAAGAAAATTAATGATAGATCGATTTTCATCGAAAAAAGCGATAGGAATCATGGTTTTTTCAGTTTATCTCAGCCAACAAGAAAAATTTCGTAAATTTTTTTAAACAAAAGTTGTAGATCGCATAGAGATACAAAATTTTTAATCCCATGCATTATTTTCCACGAGTGATAGTTTTCGAGAAAATGAGTGATATCTCTAACCGTCCACAACATGTCCTCAGTGACAACGACGGACAGAAAGTGACGGCAGCAATCGAAGTTTCCAATCTCTCGTGTGAACGGACTGTGACTGGTTATAGAAATAATGCTGGTCAAACCCATAACCCCTTCCAACGTTTTATGGGAGCGAAAATGCACAACTGTGACTGGTTACAGAAACAATTTTGGTTAAATCCATAGCCCTTTCCAACGTCTCGTGGGGGATTCATCCCTGTGCCTGATTACAGAACTAATGTTGGTCCAAACCATAACCCCTTACAATGTCTCGTAAGGGCCAAAATGCACAGCTGTGACTGGATACAGAAACAATTTGGGTCAAACCCATACACATTTCCAACGTCTGGTGAGGGAGGGAGGCACCTTTGTAACAGGATACAGAAACAATTTGGGTATGTCACCCATATCTGGTGACATATCCTATGAAGAAGTGAGGGTTATAATCCGAGATACATTAGGTGGCGCTCGTGAAGTCTACATTAAAGGACTCGAAAAGAAAAAATGGTTGGCTTACAACGTGCAAAATATGAGTTATCTGGAAGATCTGGGCTGTACCTCACTATAAAAACTGTGCAGCATAGTTTCAACAAGATGCAATTCCAACTTCCAATGCTGGAATGCAAAGTAAGCATTTCAAAATGCTGTAGCTTGCTAGAGCTGGTTCTTGTATCCTTAGGATCAACCAAATATCAGGAATTCCTCTGAAAGCAGAGCTCTTGAAGATGTCACAACTGAAATTATTGATACTACAGATACTTCTTTAAGTAACACAACGCTAAAGGACTTTTATGAGTTAAGAATTAGTTAAATTTCATCAGTGAAATTTTGTTCAGGTTTCAATATTAAAAATATCGTTAAGTATATAAAACATCGTTAAGTTAATGTACGGCAAATGTACAATTATTGGCCAGAAGAAAAGAGGAAGACAAAACAAAAAAGGAAAGAATAGAAAAAAAACATGCTGAAAGAAATCAAAAAGATGAAAGAAGAAGAATCAGACAAAGAGGCAAGAGGAGATAAAGAAGAAGGTGAGGACATTGATAAGTCAGTGGCGAGATACGAAGAAAAAAGACACAATTCTAATGTAAAAAGACCAGACTATGTCGAACTATGTCGAACAGTTTAAAGAAGGCGTTATATCTAAAGAAGATTGGCTAGATATGATAAACTGGAGACAAGAAGTATTGGAAAAGCAAAAAAAGAACAAAAATGGCAATTAAAAAAAAGCATAACAAAGAAAAGAGGAGAAAACAGGAGAAAGAAACAAAATAAAAAAGGAGGATACTGCAGGAAGGAACAGAAATTCATGAATGAAGCCAAAAAATTTACAAACTGAAAAAAGAGAAGGAGAGAAAAAGATTAGAAAATATTCAAAGGCAAGGAGAAGAGAAGGAAATTGGAGAGAAAGAACAGGCGGAGGACTAAATGAGTTCTTGTAAGAACAGAGAAAGGATGAAATTAAAAGACTAAACAAGAAAACTAATTAACTAAGAACATGAAAATAAACAGTTTTTCCTGACTAACCACATACACCACGGAATAATTAATACACTATAAATACATAACAGGCACAATTACTCAAGTTAATGGTACTATAAAAATTTTAATTCGCAGTCAATCTAGCGAAATAAATGTCACAGAATTGATAAGAATAAAGATTCTCAAAATAAATTAAATGCGACTATAAGAGGCCAAGACAGAAGTTCAATTGAAATAAGGAGAATTTAGATATGAGTTACTTTTCAATTGAAGAGAATTTTTTTATTTTGTTGCAGGAGGGAAACGATGGAAAACATCATGGTGTGGAAAAGTCATTACTGCGAGAAGATGGTTTTAGTAGAACTAAAAATTATCACATTGTACCGGATTCAGCAAAAACCAGATATATCAAAGGCGGTTGGATGGAATAAATAAAAAATTTAAGGACATCATAAATCTAACATTCAAGCAAAAGGAACTAGCACGAATTGAGGAAAGGAATTGAAAAGCAAACTCTGATGATGAAGAGAAGCAAGGCAGCGAGGATGGACAGGAAGACGACACGTATATAGAGATAGAAATATCAAAAAAAGAATCCTGTTCAACATTCAATGAAGAAGTACTAAAAAAGTAAACCTCGTCCCAAACAGGTATACAGTTCGTATACAGTCCTGCTACCTACCTGGGAACGCTTGAACACTATCCCGTCAACGAAGCCCCAAAGAAACCTGCTCTCGGGGATGCCCTGCAAGATTAACCAGCGATCGTGGGCCAGCAGGTCTCACCCATAACTGTAAGTGGTTTTAAAAAACCTCAGTTATTTATATTCGGTTATTTTAAACGTTATTGACCTAACCCATTTTCTCGATGATCTAAATTTTAAGTCCTATCCCTTGATTGGCGATATCCCTTACACTGTGCAATAGATAGATAATAGATTATTATATGATATATTTGGATTTATTTTAATTAAATATGCTGATTATATTTAGTGGTCAGGGTAACATAATTTAATATCTGCGATTATATCCTTAAACGGATCATTACCTATTTTCTTAAGCCGTCGCTGATTTTAAAATGCAAAGAGATAATCTACAAAATGCCCTTATGCACTCTTCCTCGTGAGGGAAATCGTCGCATCCAGCGCCAAGATTAAGGTTTTTTTGCATGATGATCGATGTATCATTAATTTGCAAGAAAAATATCACTCGCAAAAAACAGATATTACAAAAAATATGTACAGTGATAAGATCGATAACTTCTGTTTAGCAGATTTGATAAAATTTTGCGTATTGGATTATATAAACTAAAAAAACCGTGATTCTTATAGTTTTGTCATATTTTTACCATGAAAATCATCTTGTCACCAATTTTCACTATTATATTCGTAATCAGCGCTTCAAAATACATAAGTATACGGTGTTTGAAGAAAATCGGAGAATTCATCTATCCGGAACTTTATCCAATCATCGGTAGGTCTGCCAATTCAAGGTATTGCGAGCTATTGAAATCGGTATTTTGACAGAACTCAACCATCACTCAACAAAAAATTGCTACAAAACATTTGTTTCGACCAGAAAAGTTACGAAATATGAATTTATGTAGACTAGCAAATCTAAGGTACCTAAATTATAGTTCATTTCTCATAAAAAGTTTCATTTTCAGTGCGAATTATTACATGAGAGATGAATATTGGTTGTCATCATGATTTCATCGGGAAACCTAATTTTCTTCGATGTCCCTGGGTTCCTGAGGACCTTCGATGACCCACAGTCATATTGTGCCTTCTGAAGCACGATTCATAGCAGGAAAATTATTTCCGAAGGGAAAGAAGGTTCTGAAATTACATTTTCGTCCTCGAGATCCTTATGTTCTTTAGAATCGCTTGAGGTGTCGTTACGAGGGTTTCGTAATAAAGCCTCAACCACTCTGCTTAACTTTTATTATTTATACTTAAGCTTCTACTGATAATTCTGAAGTAAATTTTACCACTGGAGCAGCCTAGTCCCTGGAATATTAATATAACTCACTTGATGGACCGCTTTGTGGAAGTGGACGACTACGTATTCTCGACCGTTTAAATAGGATTGAAGGTACTCAAGGGACGGAGTGACGGCTAGGAATTCCTTTTCTGCTGTAGACTATCACTATTGACAGTTATTCCTATATTAAAAAAAATATGCAACAGGCATATTCAAATCTTCTTCCTCTTGAGTGAGTCTGGCTTCGAGGGCATGATCTGAGACGTCAGTAGTAATATTATAGGTCGTCTTGAAAGTAAAGAACCTCAGAATTGGTTCACTGCACTGAGCGTCACCAAACATACAAAAGCTTTAATTTTATTTTTCGAGCTATTTTATTGTACTCCTGAATAAACCGTCGCATCCAAGAAATTATCGCATATTACGTACGGTTTTTGGACGTGTGAAATTAAATATGTACTCACTTTTGGTCGGATATGATTGCAAGCCCTCGCAACCGATAGTGTGACCATGCACTACTTTTAATTCGGTGCCCGTAAGGCGCTTTAACGTAGAAAGGGCACTCTCGATTCCCATGGGCATAAGCGAGTACTTTAATTATCCTTTAGGCGTAGAGAATGCCGTTTTAATTTTGACCAGCCAGATCAAGCACAGAAAAGTATGTGACTTCTCCTAAATGATCGAAAATATCTTTGATATCAGACCCTCCATTTATTTTTTTCGAACAAGTATGTTTTTTAGAGGCGATCCAGAGGAGAGTTGTAATGACACAATGAGTATTCTATTCTAATGCTATCGTATTGATATTATATTCGAATAGCCACTTGATCTACAGCCTCATCATGAAAACAGTACAATTTTTTCGCTATAATCTGAATGTAGGTAGTGCGGGTTCTATGCTGGATTGTATTTGTAGACGATAGCCCCTGTCCATTTCTATGGAAAATATTGACATAAATCTCTACGCGTTCCTAGACAAGATTTTGTTCTCTCGGAGTTAACTTGGAAATGCGCCGATAATCTCTTATTTTCTTAACTCGATCAGTGTAGGAATTACTTATGTTCTTCAGTAAATCCTTGACGAAATATTCACATTTATAATTAATATCTTCTACGTTAAGCGGATGAAGCGTGTTCATAGGAAGCAAGTTACAGATTCCCTTGTGAGTGAAAATGACTGCTTCCCCTAAATACAGTTCCTCGACGGTATTTATCTTATGCAGATATCCCTATTTTATTCCTGATTTGATAACGTTTATGGCGACTGGCTGCCTAGTTTGTGACGTTGTAGATTTTACAAGGCACAAGAATCGATCTTATTTGTAAATTAAAAAGATTTCTAGCACCTCAGAGTTCGCACGATGCTCCACGGCTCGCTTTGTTCATAATTTATAACT
>JAAAKG020107781.1:0-15597 GCA_010014905.2 Druon quercuslanigerum | reverse complement strand
TCACACTACTCCCCTCCCTACCGAGTGAGTCACGCCTACCCCGAAAGGGAAACGGCTTAATGGTGTAATAATAATGTAATAATAAAGGGATTTATAGGATTGCAAAGAATTTCAATAGCTCTCAAGGAAATTCATACAATTACCAAAGAGTTGAATTATTTTTAGGAATTTATCGACGTTTTAAGCAAATTTAAAAGATTTTAAGGAGTTTACGGAGTCCAAGGGATTGCACAAAAATTAATTAAAATATTCAATATTATTTTAAAGATTTCAAAGGCTTTTCAGGGATTAAAGAAAAAATTATGTGATTACACAAAATTTCCTGAGCATCGTAAGGATTTCGAAATATTTCATTGGGTTATAAAGGTTTTAGGGTATTTTCAATAATTTAAGGGAAGTTCAGAGAATGTTCAAGGTTTCAAAATTATTATGCGATTTGACGAATTTACTTCAATTTCTTAAGATTAGAAAGTATTTCATAGTATTTATACGATTTTAGGGTATTGAAAGCAATTCCAAGGGATTTCAGAGGATTTCCAAGATTTGCAAATAATTGAAAGGATTTTACAGGGATTTTATCAGATTTTCAATAATTTCGGTAATTCTAAGGGACTTTACAGGCTCTCAAGAAGGTATCCTAATATATATCTCAGGATGTCAAAGGATTCCATAGGACTTCAAAATATCTGGAGACCTTTCAAACAATAGAAATTTTATAATATTTAAATTTATTTTAACGAATTTATTTACAAAATTGAAGAATTTCAGCGACTTAAAAACATTTTCAAATATTTTTAATAGATTTCAAGAATTTTAAGGAATTTTAGAGGATTTCAAATGGGTTTAAAGATTTTAAGATAATTTAAAAGATTCCCAGGAATTTGAAAAAAAAAAATTGCATTTTATTTTTTTGAAAATTGTGTATATTTTCAAATATTACCTTGTTAGGTAAAATAATATCACAATTCTAATAAAAGCATCGTATTTTGGAATAAATTTCCGATTGATTTAAAAAATAAATTGTATCAATTGACGAATTACAGCCCAATATAAAGTCGCTCAAAGTTGGCGGATTAGACTAACCCATGTCCTTACGGAACGCAAAAATTTTATAGTCTGTACCCTGATGGTTAAGAAACTTCAAAACAAATATTTGCAAATTTAATAGCTTTAATTTTAAGGACACAAAAATTAAATTATTTAAAAACTGCACACTCAAAAATATAATTTTAAATTGAAATTATAGAATTTTAACGACGATAATAATTGTAAGGAGTTATCGTATAATGTGGTATCAAATAAAAATAAAAATGGGTTTTCTGTAAAAAAGAACATTCACTCTAATTTTTAACAGTAAAAATTAAAGAATTTTAAATAGTGTAAGCCTTCAAACTTTAATAATTCTAAACACGTTGAAAATTATATGATTTCTAATTGATAGGTTTAGAAATACTGAATTCAAACTTAATTAGACCATTAAAACTAAAACAAACTTAAAAATCTCGTTTAAAATGAAAGTCTAATTAAATCAGGATCGAGGCATTTAGTCGAGAAAAACAAGCAATTTTCAAATTGTGCATAATGCTTTTTAAAATTCATCATTTTAATCTAAAGTTTAATATAATGTTAAAGTCAATTATAAGTCATTTCCATGCGAGCAAAACAACTACATGTTAATTCAAGTCGAAGTTAATGTCAAAATTGACTTATAGTATAATAAACTGTCAAATTAATAGAACAGAAGAAGCGGCGAGGCAAAAAAACATGCAAAAAACGAGTGGAAACATAGCTCTAATATGGACATTTTATTATACGCGCGCTTCAGCGCACAAGAAGCGTTGTGTTTTCAATTAATAATATACAAATATAAAAGAAGATATCATATAATAATAAAAATTAAATAAAAAATTATACTAAAATAAGGTCGGAGCTATGTCTACCGACATTTGGATACAATTAGCCACATTTTTTCGGTGCGAATAGGGGGAGCTGGAAAAGGGGCGATTTGTACCAAAATTTTCGTGCATATAGCTGAATTTTTTCGATACGAAAAAATTAGAAGGAAGCCAAGCAACTTTGATTTTGTGGTGGTTGTTTTAAATTTGGTCGTTGGATTCTTGATTTTATGTTCGGGAATTCTATACATTAACTTCATTCCCAATTTAACATCTGTAATGAGTCCCTTATGAAATTGACTTTTTGATTGATTCTTTATATTTAAAGGCTACTGTAGTAATCAGCATGAATAAAACTTTTAACAATTAATTATATTATTTAAAAAAATTGCATTTACTATGTTTACAAATAAATCATCGGTTAATTGAGGACAATTTTTGGCCAAGCTCCATATTTTGATGCCCCACCTCGAGAAATGGTGATATCAACTTTGTCGCTCATGTCTCTCTTTGTTGATATGCATAAATATTAGGTTGGGCAGTTTATGTTAATGAGCGTAATTATAATGATAACAACAGAACGGCGTGCTGATTGTGGTTTATTTTTCAAAAGAAGACCTCAAAAAAGTGGTAATTTTATATCTACATATCTCACTATTCTCGACCTTAGAAATTTCCTATTCTAGTATTTAGAACATTGTATTTTAATACTTTTAATGACTGTTTGCAAATATTATTAATGCGATGATTATAAATCGATTTAATTTTTATACATTTTTGAATTTTAGATTAGCCTCTGCGTTCGACAACTGGGTCTAGCACTCCAGCGATTGGTAAATGCAACTCGAGAAAACGTGTTTATGACACATTTAATTTGTATCACAATTATTGTTATAAAAGTTTTTATTTATAAGAAATAGTATAGAAAAATTTAAGGTATCCTATTTCCTAGTCAAAGTTATAGTTTCATTTTTCGTGTAAGATTGCTTTATTTGTTCACAGAATAATGTGGCAAGGGGCTTGGAAAATTGAAAAGCTACCTCAAAAATATTCAGCTCCTAATGTTCTTTCAACACTATTCAATTGTGTATAATTTTATTAAAAATTATTATACGTAAAACACTGGAATTTCAAATATTTATCAGTGTCAAATTAGTAATTTTGAATGTTTAATTTCTTTGAACTCTTATTCATTATTTCAAAATTCTTTGGAATGCTTTAAAATACTTCATCAAAATTCTCTGAATCATCTGAATTCCCTGAAATCGTTTAACTTCCGTTAGTTTCTTGCAATACTTTTAAAATCCTTGGAATTCATGGAATTCACGGAATCCCCTCAATCATCTGAATCCCTTGAATTCGATAAATTTTCTAAATTCTGAGAATTTTCTACATTCCGAGGACTTTAAAATAATGCAAAATATTCAGAAGAATTGAAGGAATTCAGGGATTTCAGAGAATTCAGAATATTCAAGGAATTTAAAGGAATTGAAATAAATACATGCAATTTAAGTAATGAAAAGAATTAGGAACATTGAAGAAATTCCGGAAATTTAGAGAACTTCAGGAATTTCTCACATGTTCTGAATTCAGGAAGCTCAGAAAATGTATGCATGAATTTATGAAATTAAGAGAATTCATAGGAATGCAAGAATTCAGGGAATTCAGAAAAATGGGATTTCAGGATATTCGAGGAATTTTGAAAATTAAAAACATTCAACGAATTTAAGGAATGCAGAGAATTTCAGGGATTTGAGGGCATTAATCTTATTCGATTAAGAAATTGGAGAGTTTGAAGGATTCCAATGAGTTCAAGGAATTCAAGGAATTTATTGGATTCATGATATTCAAGGAACTCTAGGGTTTTAGAGAATTCAAACAATTTGAGGAATTCGGAATATTCAAGGATTTAAGAGAAGTTCAAGATTCAAATCATTCCGAATATTCATAAATTTTAAGGAATTTAGGAAATCTTAAAATTTGTATTGCTAAAAATATAATAAACTATAAAGGCAAGACAAATCAAATTTATCAAAAATTTATTTTAATATATTTTAACAATTAATTGATTTTTATTGAAACTAATATCAGAGTATTTGAAGTGATAAAAAAATGAAAAACTCATTAATTGCAAATAAAATTTAAAGAAGCCTATAGTAAGTAAAACGTCAAATATATTCATATGAAAAATATTAAATTCTATTTGTTACACTACTTAAAAGATTTTAAATTGAACCTTAAATAAAAGAACGAACTAATTTAAAAATCGAAGAATAAAAAATATTATTATTATTAATACTTTTTTGCAGTCTTTCAAATGTTAATATTTTTAATCGTTTTTCTCAATTAACCAGTGAAAAAGAAATAAAGTAAAGGTAAGTCAGAAAATCAAGGGGGGGGTGCAATTGCCGGTTTCACCGCCTTGCGCCTGAGCAACTCAAGTTTTCAATTTATGAGAGAAAAAAAATGAAGACTTACTGTGGTGTAACAGTATCGATCAGCTTCTCATCAACGCAGTCCGTCATCGTGATAAGTTTATTTGCATCCATTGGAGGTTCGTAAAATTTTTCTTCAATTTCTGCACGAATGCAATTTGCATAGGCAGTAGACACGTGGACGGTCGCCTGAAAGTCAAAAGTGTATCTTAATTATTTATAATAATAATTTTCGGGACTTAGAATAAAGAAAAATCAGTTTTTGCCAGTAACCGTCCTCTTTTGCAATCCTTCGGAAAATTTCAAATACGTTTGAAAGTAAACAAGCGTCGCGACTTATATTTTACCATTTTTAACCATTTTGCATTTTACAGAAAAGACATTCTATACATTTATGCGACACTCAGTCATTTTTGTGGACATGAGAATTTTTTCATAAAATCAAATTATCGCCTTTTTCGAAAACAACAAAAGATACATTAATGTAAAATTCTTGATTAAACTGTATGAATTTAAATACTATTTCTAATTCTGAAAACACATTCAAATAAAAAATTATCTAAAACTTTTTAAACTTAAATTGACGTATTAAAAATTTGATTAAAAAAAGTAACGTCAAGGCAAAACGTCACTTTTTTCTAGTAGCGGCAAAAGTATCGTATGACTTTTTGAAAAAGTCACAGTAACAGTAATGCGTTACAAATTTCCAGGTAGTAATGGTAACACTAACGCGTTACTGTTGACTAGTAACGTTTCAAACACTGAGAAAAATCACAAATGGTGCAAATGCATAATGATAAAGATTTAAATTAAGAGACCGGATTCTATAATCGCCTACACATGTCACTCACTGCAAGGCTTTTGTCCCTGAACACATTTAAGGAAACTTTTTCATTTAAATTTAAAGCGTATAAATTCGTATGAAAAATTAATCTGCACATATTTTTTCCCTGGAAAAAGTTGTAGATTTTACCGTTTTATAAGTAAACCCGAAACCTCCGTTTGATGAAATTTACAGAAAATATTTATTATGATACTTTACAACTGGTGTAGTATATAGCATATGAACACACCGACGTAGCCAGGTTGAGGATGAATCCCTCCCCCCTCCCACCGAAACTAAGTATTTTTATTATTCAATGTTCCTTTTCCCTCACTCTTTGCCAAAACGTAAACCCGAAGCCTCATACAAAAAAAAATCGAAGCCCCTCCCGAAAAAAATCCTGGCTACGTCGCTGTATGAACATATATGTTTTATCTAAAGTTACACATTTTTACCTGAGACATCGCATAAATCGTGCATGAATATTTTTAAACTCATAGGGAGTCGAGCGAATGTTGAGCATAAAAAATGTCCAGCAGGGAAGTTGTTTAGCATGATATAGATGTGTTCTACAGAAATAATTATTTGCAATGAAACATTAATAATAAATTAGGAAATTTTTTTTTTCGGCCGCTCATCTAATTTATTCGCACGTATGTATCATCTCGTCGCATTGACGCGTGACTTAAAAATGTGCACATGTTTATAAAAATTAATTAAATAATCTACAGTTATTGTTCATTCGAAAAATATTACAGAAAGAAATCACTGGCGAGACATTTTTAGTCGATTCCGTAAAAACAATTGAACAAATTCATGGAAGAATGTTAACCACCACAATGAATTTCAACAACTAATTTACAATAAATAAAATCTTATTTATCTCTTAATGGTGATTTATTTTTAATGATAATTTCTGTAAAAAGCATATTCATGCCTTTCTGAATAACTTTCCCGCTGCTTTTAAGATATAAATGCATGATTTACACAGTGTCTTAGGTAAACATTTATGTAATTCGTTTAAACAAAAATATGGACATTTTATTTACTCTACAAGTCATAGAACATCATCAAGAATATTTTTTGCAACTGCTGTCACGAACTTACAAGAATTGGCTAAATTACGTCGCGTTGATGTAGAAAATACGTAAATTATGGATTTCTAAAAAAAGGGGTTCCGGTTTATTTTGAAAACAGCAACACTACAAGTTTTTATAGAAAAAGAGAATATGCGCATTTATATTTCCTATAAGAATATATACTTTTAAAAACCAAATCCGGTCCCTCAATTGTCGGAAGTTGTTGATAATTAAATTGAATTGAGTTTGCTTTTGATTTCATTGTCATTTTTTACCTAAAGTCAAATTTCATTAAAACTTATGAACGAACCTTCAATTTTGTCATTTCTCTACTGAGGGCCAAAATATTTTTGGGAGCCTGGACATTGATGGCAACTGCCAATTTAACTTTTTCATCAAATCTGACTGTGGCTGCTACGTGAAAAACAATAGAAATTTCACGAGTCAAGGTTTCTCTATCTGCTTGGGATAATCCAAGTTCTGGTAAGCTGCAGTCGCCTGCAACTGCAATGATCTGGTGACGAAATTTTGGATGCTCCTCCTTAAGTCTGGCGAAGAGCTACAAGCAAAAATGAATTTTAAACATATTTTAATAAATCATTTCTTAAAATATTATTACAAGGTGGCCGTCGGTCAGAAAAGTCTGGAAATCGGGCAGAAGTCAGGATATTTTATTGGTCACGGAAATTAAGGGAAAAGTCAGAAATTTGAAAAAATCTTGCATAAGTCAAGAAATTTCTGTAAAAGGTTTTTTCAATAACTGTCAACAATAACCATTTTTTTAAATTTAATTTGATTTGAAATTTTTTCATTCTGTTTATAAAAGATTTTATGTTAAAAATGTGGCAAGATTAAAATTCTGGTGTTTGAATATTCACGTTCAGGGAAAATGAAAAAATTGATTATGGCATAATAAGGGAATTTTGAAAATGAAGTTTTGCAGCCACCCTAATACAATATTCCTGGCAGTAATTTATTTGCCTTCCATTTTTATTTCTATTAATTCTTTTAGATTTACTTGAAAATTTAACTATATTTTGGAAAATTCGTTTTTATGTTTTAAAAATCATCTCTATTAGCAGAAATTTCATCTTTTTAGAATAAAAATGCAACTGTTTGTTTGAAAATTAATCTTCTTTGATTGAGAATTCAACTTTTTTGTAAAACACTTCGTCTTGTTTGGTGGAATTCAAATCTTTTTTCTTTAAGACTAAAATCTTTTTTGCAGTCGAAATATTTACCTTACTGGTTGAAAATACATATATTTGTTTAAATATTGAAGTAGTTGGTTAAAAAATGAACTGCTTTGTTAAAACTTTTTTGATTTCAGGTTCGTGTCTTTAGTTAAAAATTTAACTCATTGTTGTTGTAGCCTGTAGACACGGTAACTTTCTGAGAAATTATGCAATTGGATTGCCCTTTGGCACATTGTTTTAAGGCCTGAAAAGTAAGGAGAAGTTCTTTAGCCAGCTAGTTTTTATGAAAATTAAAAAAGGTAGAGAATTTTCAAAATTTTTGAGATCATTTTATTTCAAGAATTAAGAATTTTATGTACGGCTATTCGTAGTAGTCGGAAAATCGAAAGATGTATCCTTACAACTTTTTCGATAAAATGGAAATGTGTAGAGTTATAGCATTTACGCTACTAAAAAAATTAAAAGTTCGACCAGGCTATAATAATAACTTTTTTAATTTTTTGAAAAATTGAAAATTCAGATTTTGATCGCACAAAAGAAAAATACAAATTAAAAATTCCATTTTGTGGTCAAATTACGCAAGATCCGAAAAAAATGGCAAGACAAAAATTTTGCATCCAGAAAAGATCTACAAATTTGTTAAAAATTACTTTTTGATAGGGCGCGCACTTTTTGTTTTATTTGTAAAAGACTACGATAAAAATAAACAAATTACATTTTTGAAAAAATATACAACCTACGAAAAAGAATAAATAAACAAAGTTGTTTACTTGGAAAAGAGCTACATATAATCTACTAATCAATTTTCAATAGGATGCGTAAGTTTTGTGGAAAATTCGTCTGTTTTGGTAGAAAATTAATCTACTTGATTAAAAACTCGTCTTTTTAGACTTTAAATTGATCTCTTCTGTTGACAATTTCATTTTTTATCAAATCTCTTCAAAAAAATAGTCTTTTTTAAGGAAAATTGAGCTATTTTCTTGAAAATGCAACATTCGTTGGTTAAAGTTTAATCTTTATTAATTAAGGACTCGACAATTTGATTGAAAAATTCATCTTCGTAGGATGAAAATTTAACTATTTTGTTAAAAACCCTCGATGTCGCTTTAAAGTTAAATTATGCAGTTTTAAATGCAGCTGTTTGTTTAAAACTAATTTTTGTTGTTCTTGAAATTTTGTTAAGAATTAAAACATTTTGTCAAACAGATATACTTTTTAGTCGAAAATTCAACTGTCCCCTAAAAAATGTATCTATTTGGTTGACAATTTATATGTTTTTGGTTGCATTTTTTTTAATTTAAAATGTGACCATTTGGTTGAAAATTCCTCTTTTTAGGTTGAAAATTTAACAATTTAATTTAAACTTTAAATAGATTGTTACAAAACTAATCTTTTTGACCGATAATTCTATTGTTTTGTTTGAAATTCGCCCTTTTGGATTAAAAATGCATCCTTTATCTAACATGGTAGAAAAGAAATTTTTTGTTGCTTAAATATCATAATCTGGCATTGTTTTATTTAATTTATAAAAGATTCTATGTTAAAAATAATCAAAGATTAGAATGCTTGTCTTTAAATAATAGTGGTCATGTAAAATGGAAAATTTTTTCAGGGAAAAATCAGGGACAAGTCGATGAAAAGACAAGGGATTTTGATAATACATTTTTTCGGCCACCCTATATTAGGATTTTTTCTAACTGTTATTCAACTCAATTGAATTTTGTATTATTGAAAAATATTTCTTAATAGCAAAAGAAATTCTAATGCCCTTCAAGAAGAAGAAACTTGGAATATGCAAATAAGCTTTCCACACTAATTGCCTTCAGCAAGCAATGGGGCGAAACATCAGAAAGTAATGGGTTCTAGACTTATTTGAATTACTAATGCAGTTATGTGAATTAACACTATATCATGTAAATTAGGTAGCACTCTGATTTGAATAAGTTACTTCCTACAAAGAAAACAAACTAAACCGATTTGCAACTCGAAATTACTTGCACAATCCATACATTATTTTTTAAATGTATGACACTATTTAATTATTTTGTTTTAAAACTTTTGAATAGAAATACTTTGATTGAAATAATTGTATTTACCGCATCTTCGAACAATTCTTCAATCCTCTCGTGAACGTCTTTTCCTTTTTTGGAACGAACCAAAAGGTACAAGAATCCAATTCCTGGGCAGCTTCTCAAAAGTTTCTCGATTAAAAGCTTGCCCATGAAGCCAGTGCCTCCAGTGATGAAAATATTTTGGCCGGCATAAAATTTCTGAATGGCTGTGAGGTTCAAATTTTCGGACGATATATGTTCCACTTCTGGAGAACATTCTGTTGGTGTTCCTGATCTAGAACCGCTTTCTGCGACCGCCACGTCCTGGCCACCTGACTCTAGTAAGACTTCCACCATTTTATTCAAATCTGAAATGAATAAACAAATATTTTTTATTTATTTATTATTTTTTAACTATATACTTATATTAACACTTATTCAAGTAAAACATTCAAACTGCAATGAATGCCTATATGTTTGGTACTTATGATTTTTTTACTTGAGCTTTTGGCTTTATAGTTTGAACCTCATAATTTGGGCTTTATATTTTAGAAACTTTTGGTTTCGTAACTTATATGTTTGTTACTTATTGTTTTGATCCTTATGACTTAGGACTGGCCGTTTGGACCTTTTATCTTTGGAACTTATGAATTTCTGAATTTTATTTTTGGGTCTTATAATTTTAGTCCTTACGGGATAGGAATTATATTTTGGACATTATAGTTTTGTAACGTATGGTTTTTACATTCTCATCCTAATGAGAAGGTATTGGTTTTATGTAAAATTTCACTTCGTTGGTTTTCATCAAATCTCCACGGTTTGAGTGACGGTCTGTCTGTTCGTAGTCTATAGTCTGTAGTCTGAATTCGGCCGGCACGATAACTTTTAAATAATTGATCAGATTGGATGGCACACTTTCTTAAGATCTAGAAAGAAAGAACAAGTTCGTAAACCAGCTATTTTGGCTTAAAAATTTGAGACTATTTTTTTCAATATTTAACAATTCTACGTGCGATTATTTATAGCACTCGGAAACTAGAACAATTTATCCTTGTGACCTTTTTCGATAAAATAAAAATTATCAGAGTTATAGCATTTGTAAAATCCAAAAAAACAAACCAAAATGAACATTTTAAGCCAAACAACGTATGATATGAAAAAAGTCAATAGAAGAAAAACTTTTATTTTTTAAAGTCTGACAAGATTGTCATGACAAGTTTTTTAGTTTTAAAAGAAACGTTGAAATTTCCAATTTTTATCATACAAAAAATAATGAACAATCAAAAATTCCATTTTGCGGCCAAACTACGCAAGATACGAAAAAACTGAATGAACTAAAATTGCGGGCCCTAAAAAAATCTACAAATTGGCCATTAATCACTTTTTGACAGGATGCACACAATAACATTTTATTTACGAACATTTTATTTACCAACATTTTGGCCTAATAATTAATAATTATGAATGTCTATAATATAAATTTATTGAAATGATATACATTATTCAGGGCGGCTAAGAATAAAATGTAATGCAAAATAAGAAATAAATTTGAAAGTAATCATTAAACACAATTCACCATCACCAAATGACAGTCGCGTTAAATATTAATTTTAATTAATTAATAATTTTAATTTATTATTAAATTTAATTTTAAAAGGCTTGCGCACAAATATATGATCGAACGCGCAGCGCGAGCACCAACAGCCGCGCGCCCTCGGCACGCTCGAGCTTGCGAGGGAAACCACGCGCGCAGCGCACTATGAGGATGTGCCCGCGCTGCGGGCAGATTTTTTAATTGTTTTTTTCGGATTGCAAAAATGGAACGGAATTTTCATAAATCTATATCGCATTACGGAGAAAAATTACACGCATTTTCTGTTACACTTAAGAGCATAAAACATTATATTGTGACTCTTAACTCTTTCAAATTTTTAAAACGATTAGGCAGAGAAACAAAATTTCAAGAATTGGATATTTGTAATGGAAGTAATGGAAATAATCAATTTTAATTGGAAGAATCTTAATCTGGACCGAGATTCTGAATTCGAATAATTTTTAATTGTGGTTTGGGTATTATATGTTTTGGTCCTTATAATTCAAAACTTAAGGTTTCATCATTATATTTTTAACCTTTTTTTAAGGTATAATTTTTTACTTGTATTTTTGGGACTTTTATGACATTCTGGTCTTGCCGTTTTGGCCTTATATTTTGGGATATATATTTTTTAAATTATGATTTCGGGACTTATATTTTTGGGACATCTGGTTTTTTTACTTACGGCTTAGCACTTATGTTTTGGGCCTTTTATTTTTAGAAGTTATGGTTTTCTGATTGATATTTTTCGGTGTTATGACGTTTTCGAACGTATGGTTCAGGCCATTAAATGGACGTAAGTTTACATAAGATTTAGAACTTGATTTTTGGGATATAAAGTTAAATGCCTCAGAGATAGCTTTGAGATTTGAGACGGAAGATTAAAATTTAATATATCTTGTTTTATTATTGGTGTTATCAATTAAACCTATTTAAAATGCATAACTTTAAGTAAAAATAGAAAATTCTATCATTTTAGATAATACATTTAAATCGTTTATTATAGCCTTTCTTGCATAGGCACATTACCGCCTTTGACACTTTATTAAATTTCACAAGTAATTACTTTGTACAAAAAAGTGCTTTTTTAATATTATTGTACCTCCTTGTAATTTATTGTATTTTATAAAAGGTGAAAATATATTTACGGCAGGTAACTTTGAAATTTTTTTTAATGTGATCCTATTTGATAAATAATGTACTAACAAATTTCTTTCAATACCGTAATGTATAAGTGATACTTTAAAGTAATTGTACGAGTCTATGAGGTAAGTTTTCTTGGCCCATTGTAGATAACTGATTACCATTCAGTATGTGTACGGAATGTTGAAATGAATTTTCCACCATATTATGTTAGCTGCCCCTACTATTCTATAATTTATTCAAATGGAAAAGGCTATAAGTACAAATACAAATGAAATAAATGCAAATTTAAAAAAAAAACGCAAATCCTTGTATTAAATGATGATAAGTTTCGAAACAACTTCATAATTTAATTAGCCATTGAATGTAAAAACATATGCTTTGTTCAAGAACATATACCTAGAGGAAATAGTACATTGTGTATCGAGTGCGTAAGGAAGGCTAAATAGCAGTACGCCGGCCCTTGATACACACGATACTTTTTGTCCTTCCTTCCTTGAAAACAAGCATCTGAAGCAGACAAAGGATGTTCTACTCATTTTTCTTTCCTACTTTTTATTTTTGTCCAAAAGAAGAATTTTTTTTCTTTTCTTTTTTTAGAAACATTTTTATCTTTTTTCAAATTATAATACAGACATTTTATGGTGTTTGTCCAATTTGGTCGTTAAATTCTTGGTTTTATTTTCAGGAATTCTACACACTAATTTGATTATTGGACGTTAAATAGGATATTAAATTTGATTTTTATGTAATTTAAATTTCTTAAATTTTAAAGGATGTTTCGTGTTCGTGACAGTTTTGAAATATAAGTAAATGAAAGAAAGAGCATACTTGACAGAAGCGAGAATGTGGAATCCAGCGATGTAATTTATAATAATATATATATGTGTGTATATAATTTTCTCCATATTTACTTACTTACTTACGTGTCATTTTTTAATCAGATCATATGCCAAAAATTGAGCTGAATAGTTATGATATTACATTTTACCAATTTACATATTGCTATGCACTTAAATTCTAAAACTCGGACTAAAAAATGCACAAAAGCAGATGGTTGTAAATCAATTAGTAACTGAAAAAACGTTCACAAAAACTGTTTTTAATGGCAGTTTTACGTCACCGAATTTAATTACTTATGCCTTTTGACTACAAACTTATAGAAAAACACATAATCATTTTAAATTTAATTAACATCACATAAGCACTTAATGGATGTTTAATAATTTCGAACAAAAACTTTATTCTTAGCTTTAAAACTTGCAAAAATATCTTGTTTAGTTCTTGCGATTTTTACAGAAAAACTACACTATTCCTACTATTCAACCATTGACGTTCTTCTAATTATCTTTACTTATACTCATTCCTCAAATACGTACTTGCAGATAACGTTAACACTGTTATTTTGTTATATGTTTGGAGTGATAACAAAAAATACCATTAAGTTAAAAAATAAAACTTGCGCATACTGTGCTGCTAAAGTGCCAATTATTGTTTATTAATCTTTGCCTATAAATTGAAGAATACAAAAAAGATAAATTAATTTAAAATTTTCCTTGATCGATGAATTAAAAAATAATATCAGGTGTAAAAAACTTATGTATGCGCTGCACTTAAAGTTCATAAACTTTACCAAAAAAGTTGCTTAAATAAAAATCTTTGGACAGGTACTAATACTTTATCCTCATAAAATTAATTTCAAAATTTGAAAATAATGTTGTGACGTATTCTCTCGAGTTTCAAATATCCCAGACATGTTCTTTCTGAGGGTTCTCTGCAAATGTGAAGAAACGCGTCACTGGAAATGCAAAATCAGAAGAATACATCAAATAAAGGAAGGAAATATAAATTCTTATCACAGAGAAATTCCTGTCCAGAAACCAGAAACAGCGAATTTTAAAATTAATTATAATGTCAAGAATAATATACTATTGGTTCATTGCAATTATTTTTTAAAGAGGTACTAAAGTTTACTTAAGAAAAATAGATTCATTTTAAATTGTCTATTTAACAATAATTACATGGAATTTTTTTTGTTTTTAATGTTGCTGTAAAAAAATGCAATTCTTATGCAAACTTAATGATTAACGGTTCACTTTTTCCTTGGAAGATTCTTTACAATTCTGTTTGATTTATTTACAAAAACAATAGCTGTATGATTTCCAAACAAAATTTGAAATAAAAATTTATTTTTTCTCTCATAAAAGAGGGATTTTTAATATCAAGGAACGAATATTAACAAAAGAGTTGAATTTTTAATCAAAGTGATGAATTTAAGAATTTAATCATTCTACACCTAATAATTGAATTTTCAACAAGAAAAGTAAAATTTTCAATAAAAAAGTTAATTTTCAACCAAGAAAGATGACGTTTTTACCACAATACATGAATTTTGAATCCAAGAGTATAAATTATCAACAAAATAGTCGAATTTTCCCTCAAAACTATAACACTTAAAGAATAGTTGAATCTTCAACAAAATAATTAAACTTTTGACAAAATAGTTGAATTTTGAGCCTACAAAGATAAGATTTTAATTCAAAATATTACTTTTCTACCAGAAAACGAATTCTCAACAAAATACATGAATTTTTAACAAAATAGTTAAATTTTCAACTAAAATAGAAAAACAAAAATGAGATAGTAAAATTTTCAGTTGAAAAATTACTTTTCAACAACGAAAAAACGAATTTTCAAGCAATAATTAAGCGAAAAATGACAAAAATATTAACCAAGTACTTAATTTTTTAACCAAAAAGATTACTTTTCCACCGAGATGATTAATACATTTTTAAGCCAAAAAGACGAATTATATATAAAACAGCTGAATTTTAAACCCTAGAATTTGAGTTTCCAACAAAAAAGTTCATTTACTACCAAATAGTTAAAACTCCAACCAACAGATTAATACACAAATTAATTTTTCGCCAAGCAGTTGAAGTTTTAACCAGAAAGGATTGATTTTGAACCAAAAATGGAATAGTTTTGTATCGAATTAAAAAAATGAACCCTCGAAAAAAAGCTAAATTTTAACAAGATAGTTAAATTTTTAACCAAATTCAGATTGAGTATTTTCAATCGGTATTTTCGACTAATTCTAAATAAGATATAAATAGTTCAATTGAAAACAAGCTTTTAGACAAAAGGATTACGCCATAAACTATTCAATAAAAATTTTTTTTTAATCCATGAAAATTATCTATTATGTGAAAAGTTAATACAATTATGTGAAACTTGAACTAACATTTTTTTCAGTTTACTATATTTTTTCTATATGGAGAATTCTCTTAATGGCAAGTTAATTGTATCTTCACTTGGGGTGATTGCTAGAGAGATTGATCAGCAACCTGGGTCGGAGCAGTGTTGCGGAGTGAACGTGTT